>CALNHX010003279.1:0-153915 GCA_940337035.1 Agriotes lineatus | reverse complement strand
AGAGGGTACATTGAAGATAACTCCTATAAAATTGACCTACATAAAATATCTGTTTTCATTTTCATTTTGCACCTTTGCAGATTATGAGATAGAACGTATACATGAAACATTGGATTTGGTAAAAAATAACAACGTCTTATTCGATGCAGCATTGATATTGTTGATATACAGAACTTACCATTAGGCTATTACAGGTTCCTAGATGCAAACTACCATGACTTCACAATGTGTAATAAAATTATACAATACTAACGCACATTGTTTTTAAAACTAGCCGGCTGTTATTCTATGTAGCATATTATTACAACGAATTGATGATATCGATATACAAAACTTACTATTAAATCATCACAGTTGCATAAATACAAAATATCATGGTCATAACTAAAGCTGATAATTATATGCACTCAAAAGTACGAAAATATGCGCATATATATGCATACATTTTGTTCAGTATATGCACCCAAAGTTATAATATATGCACATAATATGCTCTAATTTTTTTGAAAATAAGTAGGAGTATTCTAAATAATGTAAAAATTTCAATTATTTTGTATGAGTATATTTATTTCTCTAACTTTTATTCAAATATGTCATTCATTTTAATGTTTGACTATATAAACATGGACTGCCAACACCAACTTCACGTTGTAAGCAACATAAAAATGAGATTTCCCCTAACCCCACCAGACTATTATTCACGCAACACTCTTGAAATTGATTTTGTGTTAGGCGATTCCTTATACCTACACTGTTTCTATGGGAAAATGGGGGTTGCTGGCAGTCTATGTTTATATAGTCAAATATTTTAACAGGGACTTTCCCTTTTCTCTGCTCATTTCGATACGCACACTGCACTCCAACGGCAGAAAGTGAAAGTAAATATCTTAGTTGTACATAAAAAAATTGTTAATAAACTTAATAAAATAGTAAATTTTACAAAAAAAAATCAAAAAGTTCTTCATACACTACAAATTATTGCTAAATATAACCAAATATGCAAAATTCATAAAATATGCTCAAAAACGTATAAATATGCAAAATATGCAAAATGAAACTTGGCTTAAACGATTTGTTTTCACATAATTAGTATACATATGCAAAAAGTTCTGCCGGCATGTCAATTATACAAAATATGCATTTACCATATAATATCAGCTTTAGTCATAACACATTCTGTAATGAAATTACACATTGTTATAGAAAGCATCAACTTTTTACACAATGTAGCGTAATATGACAACGAAATTATGCCATCGATATGCAGAACTTGCCGATGTCCGAATGCAAAGTACTATGTTAATAATACAATTTGTAATAGTATATGACTGAAGCAGATTATTCTTATAAGTACCAACGTCTTACACAACGTATCATGTTACTACAACGAAACGATGTTTTCGACGTACAGAGCTTACCATTAGGTTATTGTAGATGTCTAGATGTAATGTATTGTGCTTAACAGAGTGTGTAATAGAATTACACTTCGCTGAAGCACATTGTTCTTAAAAGTAGCAATGTCTTTCGCAATGTAGCATATCATTACAAAGAAATTATACTATCAATATGCAAAACTTACCATTAGGTTATTACAGCTGCCCAGATGCCTATACCACAGTGTGTAATAGAATTACACACTGTTCAAGCAAATTGTTCTTAAAACTAATAGCGTCTTATATACCGGGTGTCAACGAATTTATTAGACAAGTCATAACTTCTAGAGTATTAGGTGTATCAAAATGATATTTGGTATAGGTAAATGGCATAGGGAGAGGAAAGTTTTTGCATATTTTTCACTTTCTGGACACTTCCGGTTTCACCGGAAATGGCTCCCGTTTAGAATTTTTAAATAGAACACCCTGTATATTTTTGCATATTTGGATTTCTGACACAATTCTGGATCAGCATGTGACATTTTATTAAAATTATTAAAATTATTATTTTATTAAAAACTTATCCATGGCACACTTGACAAAAGTAAATAAATTATTATCTAGTATTTTGCTTAGAAATATTTAACTTATGAGCTTATTTTTAATCCAATCGCAAATAAATTAGTATCGTTAGATTCGCCAAAAAATTCTCTTTTCGGAAAGTGCTTGTCAAAAAAAGGTCGCCATTTGAACAAAAATAGTTAGACAAGAAAACGTGCTTTTGCCAACTTGCCTTATTCCTACCTATCATACTAATCACTCAAACTTTGCGATTGTAATTTTCTGACATCACCTGAGGTCTTTAGATTAGTTTGCGTCTGATCATGGCCACCTAGATGCCATATTAAAACTGGCTCTAAAAAAATCAAGTAGGCTTAAAAACTTTTTAAAATGTCACATTCTGATCCAAAATTGTCTCTGAAATCCAAATATGCAAAAATATACAGGGTGTTCCATTTAAAAATTCGAAATCGGAGCCATTTCCGGTGAAAAATACGCAAAAATTCTCCTCTCCCTATACCATTTACCTGTACCAAATCTCATTTTAATACACCTAATACTCTAGAAGATATGACTTGTCTAATAAATTCGTTGACACCCGGTATACAACATATGAGCACATCTTGATAACCTACACAACATATGAGCACATCTTGATAACAAGAGTTGAAATAGATAAAATATAGATTTGTACAAAAAAATTTAGTAAATTTACAATAAACATACGCTAAGATGGATAAAATAAGAATAAATTTGTATAAGACCAATTGATCAGCAGAACATAAGAGTAGATCTTGATAACATACAAGTTAAAATTACCAATATTATATGAATTCAGTTGGATAAAATGAGTTAATCTGCATAACACTTGAACAGATACGGATAACACACGAATAGAAATGGATAAAATATATACTGATTTGGATAAAATAGAAGTTAATTTGGATAAGAAGAGCGGACCTGCAGAACATATGGATAGATTTTGATAACATGAAAGTTGAAATGACCAAATATAAGTTGATTTGGATAAAATACCAATTGAAAATGAAAAAATATAAGTTGTTTTGTATAAAATAGTAGTTAAATTGGATAAGCAGAGAACATATGAACAGATCTTAATAACATGTGTTTTGAAATGCATAGCATATATGTTAGTTTGGATAAAATATCAGTTAATCGAGTAAAATATAACCTGAGCTGATCTATATATTTCTGCTGAAATGGATAAAATAAAAGTTGTTTTGGATAAAATAAAAGTTGATTTGGATAAAATATAGGTTAATTTGCATAAGGGTTGAACTACATAACATATTAGCCCATCTTGATTATGAGTTGAAATGGATAAAATTAAAATTCATTTAAATGAAATATTAGTATAGGTTAAGTTGGATAAAATAGAAGTTAATTTATATAAGACCAGTTGATCTGCAAAACATATGCCTTGAAATGCCTAAAATATGTGTTAAAATGAATAAAATATCACATTATGTGGGTAAAATATGAGTTGAAATCGATAAAATGTAAGTTGCTTTAAATGAAATGTGAGTTAACATAAATCAAATATAAGTTGAGGTAGACAAAATGAGTTGATCTGCAGAACACTTGAACAGATTGATAATATACAAGTTGATATGGATAAAATATGAGTAAATTTAGATAAGAAGAGTTCATCTGCAGATCATATAAGCAGATTTTGACAACATACTATCAGTTGATATCGATAAAATATAAGTTCAACTGGCTAAAATATAAGTTGATTTGGATAAAATGGGAGTTAATTTAGATAAAAAGAGTTGATCTGCAAAACATATGGGCATATCTTGATAACGTTATGAGTTGACATGGATGACATATGTTAGTATAGATAACATATCAGTTAAATCGGATAAAATATAAGTTGAATTGGATAAACTGTGTTGATCTGCACAATGCTGAAATGGATAATAATGCGGGTAGCGGGTAGACACTCATTCACAATCCAGGTGGATGATAGGTCTACTTTAGGGAAGCGACCCTGCCCACGCGAGCCTCGATGATCTTCCAACTTCTACCTCAGGAAGTTATCGTGTCCTAACGTAAATCCTATCCGTACACCAATTTATCCTTCCTACATCCTATACCCTTATACAGGGTGAGTTTTTTTTCATTATCACTATAGGGATCTCGGAAACCATGAAAGATAGAAGGTTGGTTAAATGGAGAAAGAATTGCAGTTTTATGAGCTTATTCGAGATGTGCTTTTGTTTCTTTGAAAAAATCCAAGGCCTACTAGATACAAGCAAAATATTAAAATTACTTAATTTCTTAAAGTCGGTCTAGCGCCGTTATTATTGAAAATAGAAAAAAAAATAATAAGAATAAAAGTTTTAGCTATTTTTTGGTGTTTATTGTACACTATTAGTTTTCTTCTAGCTTTCATAGTTTTTGAGTTATAACATTAAGTTACATTTTTTTAAATAACAATCATAGAAGGCTTAGACATTTCTAAAAGAGCATATCTCGTTTACTAAATGGAGAAAGAATTGCAGTTTTATGAGCTTATTCAAAGTGCGCTTTTGTTTCTTTTAAAAAATCCAAGACCTACTAGATATAAGCAAAATATTAAAATTACTTAATCTTTTAAGTCGGTCTGGTGCCGTTATTATTGAATATAGAAAAAAATAATAAGAATAAAAGTTTTAGCTATTTTTAGGGTGTTTATCTTACACTTATTAATTTCCTTCTAGCTTTCATAGCTTTTGTTTTCGTCATTTTCTTATTACGAAAATTATTATAAAAGAATTATTTGTCAAAATAGGTATAACAAACCTTATGTCATTTTAAGCGGAAAAGTGAGCTCTTTTTAGAAATATCTAAGCCAACTATGATTGCTATTTAAAAAAATGTAACTTAATGTTATAACTCAAAAACTATGAAAGCTAGAAGAAAACTAATAAGTGTAAGATAAACACTGTAAAAATAGCTAAAACTTCTATTCTTATTATTTTTTTTCTATTTTCAATAATAACGGCGCTAGACCGACTTTAAGAAATTAAGTAATTTTAATATTTTGCTTGTATCTAGTAGGCCTTGGATTTTTTCAAAGAAACAAAAGCACATCTCGAATAAGCTCATAAAACTGCAATTCTTTCTCCATTTAACCAACCTTCTATCTTTCACGGTTTCCGAGATCCCTATAGTGATAATGAAAAAAAACTCACCCTGTATACTCGCCATTAGAGCCGTTTTTGCAAAAATAAAAAAATACTGAAAAATCACAAGAGTAAACGCCTACTTCCGGTTATGCGATTTTTTTCAAAAGCTTGCTATTGCATCTACATAGTACACAAAACTTATATATGAAGTTTCAACGCCATACCTCTTTCCATTTTTGAGATATTCTGTTCACAGACAGACAGACAGACAGACCAATGAAAATAGTAGTTTGTACAACGAGAGTGGATATGATGTCCATATCGCACGAAGATAAATCCGAGGGCGATATGGACATTCCACTCGAGTTGTACAGTGTATTTTTTCTACGACCTATCAATGGACAAGAATGGAAAATTAAAAGAAAATTTATTCAACGCTAATTAATAAGATATCTTACAACAAAATCACGTTTGCCACAAACAGGGCACAGCAGGGCGTGCCCATTGCAAAACAAACAATTAATGAAAGTTGCCTAGGTAATCATGACTAACGTGGTTTGTGATTGGTGTATTTCATATCCACCCTTGTGTGGATATGAAATCATATACGTTCAGTTAACTACAATTGCCTACATATCCATTCTGTAGATTGTGAAGAAAACAGAATATATACATGCGGGAGTAAAAAAAAAAATATTTTTTGGGATCAGGGGACTCTAAAATGTGAAGATCTGTTGAAAACCCAACTTCCGAATTTTTGGGGTGTATCCAATACTTCCTTTATCGTAAAAGGAAGTAAAAATACAACACACAAACCAGAAACAGCTTATAAAACCTAATAAAATGGAGTGGTTTATATCGACGTTCAATATAAGAACAATGTCCACTGACGAAAAACTAGTAGGGCTGGAAGAAGAGTTGAAGAAAGTCAAATGGACAATAGTAGGTCTCGCAGAAGTACGACAAACGTATGCTGTTTTACAAAGAAAAAGAGGAACTAAAGAAAGGTGGTGTAGGAATACTCATTAACAAGAAATTAGCCCAGAACGTTGTCCAATTTAAAGCAATATCAGAGAGAGTAATTTTGGTAAACATTAAAATCAACAGAAGGCTTTAGTGCAAAACAATACAGGTATATGCCCCAACAACGGAATGCGAGGAGGAAGAAATTGAGCAATTCTATGAAGAAATTAATATAGCAATAAACGTTGTAAGACAAGATATACATTAATGGTGGGGGAACCTTAATGCCAAAATAGGCAAAATAAAGTGTGACACTGAAAATGAAAACGAGGTTGGATCGTACGGAGTGGGAAGAAGAAACTCTAGAGGAACCCAGTTAATAAACTATGCAAAAGAGAATAACCTATACATAATGAATTCATTCTTTAAGAGACCTGAAAGCAGAAGGTGGACTTGGCGTAGTCCGAACAGAATAGTTAAAAATGAGATCGATTAAGCAATGATAAAAGCATAGTAAGACACTACTGTACTAAACTCAATAAGTGTAGGAAGTGACCACCGAATGCTAAGAGCAAAGATAATTATAAACACAAGAAAGGAAAGAGGGCAGATCTATGAACAACTAAAAATAAAAGCTACCGAATACCAACAAATAATAGCAGAACAGGAACATCTACAAGCAGATGAACAAGACCTAAACACCTTCAATACGAAAATAACCCAGTAATCACCAAGAAAAAAGACATAGAGGAAAAACTCAGCAGAGATACAAAAAACTTGATAGATAGGAGACAACGACTACAAGGCGACCAAATAAACAACAGCATAGAAATAACAGAATTAAACAAAACAAAAGGAAAATTCATACTGATCTACGAGAGTACAAAACCTCGAAAGTAAAATAAACTCTAGAAGGTGGAAACAGCTTAAAGGATACCCTGACGAAATTCAACGGAGTAAAGTATCAGATAATTAAACTGAAGGAAATAATGCACACATCTGAAATTGAAAAAGCAATAGAAAAGTACTAACAATCATTATACGAAACCAAAGGTACAACCACCAGCAGGAAGAACAGAAGATCAAAGAACGAAAGTACAAAACGTAGGGTTAGAGGAAATTCCGGCAGTAACAACTGAGGAGATAGATTTTGCTATTAGAATAATGCATAACAAGAAATCCCCAGGCGAAGACAACATAATAGTAGAAATGATACAACACGGTGTAAAACTCATACGGAAACACCTAAAGAATCTATATAACAAATGCCTGACAGAATGTAAAAATCCAGATTACTGGTTAAATGCATTAGTTCTTTTATATTAAAAAGGGCAACAAGTATCGAGAGATCCAAAAAAAAACTGCTCCTCAGTGGGCTGTGGAAATTCAACGTATGAATAATATGTTGGTGACACTGTACGTCAATGTCAAATTCGAGGTTATCAGGTTAGGTTTTCAGTCAGTTATGACACAGAATGACGCAAATCCTAACCTGCTAACCTCGAATTTGACATAGACTTACAGTGCTACCAACATTATTCATACGTTGAATTTCCACAGCCCGTTGAGGAACAGTTTTTTTTGGATCTCTCGATATAAACTAACAAATTATAAACCTATTAGCTTGGTAACTTTTTTATACAAAATATTCACAAAAATTATAACGCGAAGACTCGTACACAAAATTGACAATTACCAACCCCGCGAGCAAACTGGATTTAGGAAAGGATTCAATACCCTAGACCACCTACAAACAATCAAAATATTAATAGAAAAAGCAAACGAGTATAACGTGCCCCTGTGGATAGCAGTGATAGACTACGAGAAAGCATTTGATTCCGTAGAGACATGGGCAGTATTAAACGCATTGAGTAACAGCAGAATCGACAACGGATATACAAGCCTAATCCAGTACATATACAAAAACGCTACAATGCAAGGAACGACACAAAGGAAAACAAATAAAATCCAAAGAACAAGGAGACTCAATCTCCCCAAAACTTTTCACTGCAGCCGTGGAGGATGTTTTTAAAAAATTGGAGTGGGAAACAAAAGGCATTACTACAGAGGGCGAGAAGCTGAATCATCTTAGGTTCATCGATGATGTAGTTTTGATAGCAAACGATAAGGATGAACTACAGTAGATGCTTAATAAGTTGAACGAAGAGTCAGAGAAGATAGAACTTAAGATAAACCTCAGAAAAACAAAATACCTGACAAACAAAATAGAACAGGATCATGATCAGCATATACTAATACAAGCAGACCTAGCCGTTCGCGAAGGTTACGTTGCAGAAGAATGCCGTGAAGTACAAAACCGCGATGCGCAAGTCAATGAGTAAAAAGAGGGAGGAGGGAAAGTAGTAGTAGAGGGGGAATAAAATTCACTAGACGGAATCCGCCATTGTCAGAAACCACTTTCTCAACGTTTTGCTGTTTGACAGTTGGAAGCTGCGAGAGGTTAAGGTGTATGTTTCATGCGAAATAGTGATTTAGTGTAAATTAAATAGAAATATAATTCTTGGGATAGTGTTTGAATAGATCAGAGAGTGCAATGGTTAGTTGTCTTTCGTGCGGTATATCCCACAAATCCAGAAAAAATGGAATAAGTTTTTATCGGTAAGTATCAAGGTCATCGTAAAATGTAAACATTTTTATCCAGTGGCGGCGTTAAACTATTAAACTTAGCGTCGCAGATGTTAATACAATAATTTGTTGGGTTTAAAGCAAATTAACAATTATCAAAGTAGTAGACAAATATTTTGAACCATATTTACAAATTAATACATTATAAATAGACCAATTTTGTTTTACTGAGAATATAATAAAACTAATTTATATTAACACGGGAATGTATTAAACATACAATTTTTCCCTGTATTTTAATACTATGTATGAAAGTACTAATCTCTTAATGAATTTTTTTAGTTTTCCCAAAAAAGCGGAATTACGTGAAATTGGAGCAGCTTTGTACATAAATGTGATGATGACCTTCCACAAAATGTGTACTTATGTTCCCAGCACTTTGAAGAAAGCGAATTTGACAAAACATCCAACTTTAAAGTGTGGCTAAAGGTGAATGCAATACCTCCCAAAATTATTCTGCGGAATAGATATGTGTTTATTTTATGATTATGATTAGGGATGTTTGATACACCAAAAAGTACCGGTACAATTGTATCGTATCGTATTGTATTGATTTAAGAGTATCGGTTCGAGGCAGTATCGTATACAAAAGTACCAAGTACCAAGTTTAGTTTCGTCTTCTTCTTTCGCAAGAAGATGTTAAGTTTCATAAACGTATATAAACACTACAATTGTATAGAGCAGCATGTTCTACCGGGTGTCTTAAAATGAATTACATCTAGTATGCTTTGAATTTCCCATAATGCAATCTAAAATTTTACTTGAGATTGGCAAGACTGTCAGTCAATGTCAAATTCGAGGTTAGCAGGTTAGGATTTGCGTCAGTCTGTGTCAAAACTGACGCAAAATCTAACCTGCTAACCTCGAATTTGACATAGACTTACAGTCTTGCCAATTTCAAGTAAAATTTTAGATTGCATTATGGGAAATTCAAAGCATACTAGATGTAATTCATTTTAAGACACCCGGTAATATTTAAACTTAATAATGAAGTTTTTATTGAATATGTAATCATAATACAATTTGTTGGGATACACGAAAGCTCCAGTCCGCCAGAGTTAGTCACTCTCCTTAGAATTTATCAATTACGATTTTGCTGTACTGGCCGAAATCCAAAGTGTAGAACGTACACATGTCGAACAGGAAGATTTAGGCTCAACAAAATCATTTTCTTTGATTTTTATTGTAGAGATTGTAGAAGCTGAAAATTACTTATTGAAAGTTATCGACGTTTGACCAACTCGGCCTTACTTCCATAGAACACTAAATATATAAATATCAAACAACCTCATTGAGATTGTTTCATTAATTTTTATGTTAACAATGTAAAAAAATGAATGAATAGTCAAAAGATGGATTATTGGAACCCAGGCGGAAAAAACCTTGGATTGGTCCTGACGATACTGACCAAAAATAAATCGTATCGTATTGTATCGCTTACTGCAATACCGGTACAAAATATCGAGTGTTTTTAACAAGATAAAATAATAGGGAAAAGCAAAATACCAAATGATATATATAAAGAACATAAGCAGGTATAAATTATAATACAAATGTTTCATTTTAGGAAAAAACGTCTGTTGCAATAACCACAACTGAAAATACTTCCGACTCAATGGATATGTCCATTTTCGCTGAACACAGCTATAGCTGCATTCTCACCAGCAAGGGCATTCTTTCAGTAAAAAGTGACCAACAATCTTCTCCTATTGAGCCTAGCGAAGTCGTGGATGTTATATTATTCAATGCCAAACTAACAGATACGCCCCGAAAACAAAGATTAAAAGACAAAATCCACATATTAACTTTAAACGATTTGAAGAAATCTAAGAAAATAAGACAATTGCAAAAAAATAACTGGTATTTAAAAAAACAAATTTTTAAATTGACTGCAGTTGTATAGCATTTGCAAGAAGAAAAAAATTTGCTGAATGAAGATCACGTCGCTAGCATCATGAAAGAGTTCGGTAAAAATGAAGACTTCATTAACAGATTATTTAACAGAAACAAAGGAAAAACGGTAGATAGAAAATACAGTGAAGAAATTAGGAAGTTTGCAATAACACTGCATTTCTTTTCAGCTAAGGAGTATACCTATGTAAGGGAACGATTTAACAATTGTTTGCCGCATGTAAAAACCTTAGCCAAATGGTATTCCGCAATAGATGGGGAACCCGGTTTTATTACAGAAGCATTAGATATGTTGTCAATAAGCATAAAACATTCTAATAAAAAAATTATTTGCTCATTGGTCATGGATGAAATATCAATTAGGGGGAAAATTGAGTACGATGGTAAAAGATGTCGTGGTTATGTAGATTTTAAAGCAGATTGATTAAATTCAGACGATATTGCTAATAAAGCACTGGTTTTTATGTTAGTATCTATTAATGACACCTGGAAAATTCTTGTAGGGTACTTTTTCATAAATAGTATTAACAGTACTCAGAAAGTTGAATTAGTTAGACAGTGTTTAATAGCAGTATGAGATTGTGGTGTTGTAGTATCAAATTTAACTTTTGATGGTTGTTCAACAAATATGACTATGGCATCTACGTTGTAAACTTCAGAATTTGTTCGAATTAAAAACGACTTTCTCTTGTGCAAATCGAGAGGTCAATATATTGCCAGATCCATCACGCATGGTAAAATTAATTAGAAATTTGTTTGGAGACAGAAAAATATTGGTTGATGGTGATGAAAACGTCATTAATTTTGGTTACTTACAAGAATTAGTGAAATTGCAGGATGCAGAAGCACTATGTCTTGCCAATAAATTAAAAACAAATCATATTTTGTACTTCAAACAAAAAATGAAAGTTAAGTTGGCTACACAATTGCTTAGTCGATCTGTAACTGAGGCGTTATTATTTTGTAAAGATGTGTTAAAGATACCAGCTTTTAAAAATTGTGGTGCCACAATAAAATTTATTATAATTATAAACGACTATTGACATCCTCAATTCACATAAGTTGAATGACTTCAACTACAAAAAAGCAGTTTATTGAATATATTTCATACCTACGAGTTCAAAATAACCAGTTAATCGTAGATTCCAATAGAAAAATGGGACTTTTAGGTTTTGCAATCGGACTGTGTTCTATTATAGACATGTACAATAGGTATACTGCAAATTCCCCTCCCCAATTAAAATTTATTCCCATGTATAAATTACGTCAAGATCTTAAACTTTTTTTGGTTCTATAAGAGCACACGGAGGGTATAATAATAATCCAAGCTGTGTACAATTTAGAGCTGCATATAAAAAATTGTTAGTGCATGCAGAAGTTCGAGAAGGTGGACTTGGAAATTGTGTACCATTGTCACAAATTAATATTTTAAATTGTAATGTAGTCCGCAGGAAACCAGAGGACATAAATAGTAACAATATTATTTACCACAGTGTAGGGGATGTACCTACACAGGATGACGATGACCACAATTACTGTTTTTCTGTTACCGATTCAAGTTTAACACAATTTACAGAGGAAGTTGTCAAATATATAGCTGGATTTGTTTTAAGAAAGCTTGGGCAAATATTAAAGTGTGAGATGTGCGTTTCGGCTTTTTTTGGCAAAAAAAAATAATATATTATGTAGTTTTATATTTTTGAAGGATTGTGGTGGATTGACATATCCCTCTAACGATGTCATTAACATTTGTTTGGAAGTAGAGCAGTGTTTTAGATTAGAGATGAATAGATGCAGTTTAAATAAAATAAACCACAGTAAAATAACTTCACTTGCTCTGCAAAAATTTTTACACGAATTTTTTGTATCTATTCAACAACATGCTTTTGATACTAATCCACTAGAAAACCATCTAATATTGCTATTGAAAGCTATTATTCAAAATTATTTAAATATAAGAATTAGATATGTTTGTAATAATTTAGGTCCCGTAGATAAAATTAGAAGCCGTTATACAAACTTAATACAGTTTAAGGGACAATAAGTTTTGTATTTTATATAAATATATGTTTGATTATGGTGGAAATTTGTGTTTAATTTATTAATGTGTTTTCTAAGACCACAACAAAAAGTAGGCCATTGTAAACCAATTTTGGGTGTTTAAGTTAAATCTTTTTTAAACTGAGTAAGAGAAAAAAATTGCACATTGAATAGTGCTGTAAACAAGTTTTTTAAAAATTTTTTTTATTAAAAAAACGATTTTTTTTCACTTTCAAACTATCGAAAAGTAATAAGACTTTATTTTTAACTTGACATGATTCTGATGTTTTGAATTATTATCATAGTTTTTATTTTCCAGTAAAGTGTGGTTATACAAAAAATTATGTATACAACGCATTCATAAAAATATTTTTTGTTCCCGTTTGCTTAGCAACGCTCGCCAATGGCTTGTGTTAATAAACTTTCCATTCATTCAATAGTGACTTTTTACTCACCTCACAATTTGCATAAATAACTATTTCACCGGAAACTTAAAAAAATTAAGAAACAGTGTTTACTTTATAAACAGTTCAACCAAACATTTTCAGGCTAATTTTACCCCAAATAATAAAACCTGCGGACGCCACTGTTTGGCTGCGCCATTTGCAGAAACCACTTCCGTCGCGTAACAGGTTGACAACACTTTCTCTCCTCTCTCTTTTTACTCATTGGCGCAAGTAAACAAATAAATGATAAAAACGGGGTTAGGTTCCATTAACTAGATTTATTTATACTATGCAACCTCAAAAAACGAAGAACTTTTCTGTGTTTTTTGTGTGGCAAATCTGAAGCAGAAACTGTGTTTTAAAAATTAACTCAATTGAATTTTCGGCAGAAACGCTCGAGAAGACAGTAAAGCTTGAACTAAAATTCCATACGTAACATAAGTCTGCCACTTGAATCTAGAGCTCGAATTTCCATTTGTTTATTCAAGTTATAATTTTACAATTTAATTCAGGTCCAATTTGGTTATAAGAGATTCAAAGGAATAGGCACGATAAGTGTGTTTACAAGTTTGTGATAAATAATGTTATTTAGGTGTTCATGACATAAACCGCATACGTCTGCTTTATTTACTTACGCCGGTCACTAATCCGACGTTAACTTTAAATTGCTGTTAAAATTAACAAAAGCTCATCAAAACATTGGCGCTTATGACATATTATTCATTAATAATAGTATATTACAGCCCGAGATGGGAAGTGTTTCATTACTGTCGAGAGATTAGTTAGCTGATTGAGACGCGAAGCGTCGAAATCAGCTATTATCTCGAGACTAACGAAACTTTCTGTCGAGGTTTGTATACTATTTTATTCGCAACCACTTTATTCTAAACAATAATTGCAAAAATTATTATATTATGATACGACAGGTTGTGACGCGCATGAATGGATCAACGAGATTCCCAATGTCCCTACCAAGAACACTATACTAAGGACACGCAACTCCCGTTCTGAAGCGGACCGCTAAAAGCTGACAAGTAAGGCGGCCGTGGTGTACAATTATTCATTCACAAAACTCGTGAACTGTCAATGTCAAACATTTGCTGAGTGTAACTGGAAATTCGGACCATGTTTTAACAATTAATAACACACTTGAAATACACTCCATTAGATTAACAACCGTAAACTGACTTTTAACCGTGATTACATGTTAATTTAGCTCGCTTCCAACTCTCGAACGGCAGTACACGCTGTCGACAGCGCCGCGACGGCTATCTCCGACATAAGGGCCGCTTTTATATACAGCCGTCATAGGAAGTTGCATCTCCTTAGTATAGTCTTCTTGGTCCCTACCTACTCAGCGGTTGGGAATGTACTTCCCGCACTTGAGCGGGAAGTGAGTGCGGGAAGTAGCGGGCTGAAATGTACGACTTCCCCCACTCAAATGAGGTCAGGAAAGTTAACATTACATATATGGTTGCGAATAAACAAATTTTTATGCACTTTTTGTTTATTTTAACAGCGAATTAAAGTTAACGTCAGATTAGTGGCCTTTATAAGACCGGCCGTTAGTGTATGATAGAATTCAATCCGCGAACGGCAAAGAAAAGGGAGTACAAAAGTGCCCCGCGTAAAATCAAATTAGCGAACCGCAAAGCCGCAAATGGCGAGGTTTGCCTATACAAGAACAAAACATTAATAAAGTTGAATCACCTGGAACAGAAAATTGAACTCTCCAAGAACATCCTGAAATCAGTTTTAGAAAGACGGAACAGACATGGTCGTTCAATAAGAGCATCATAGATAGGCTACAAAAAACTCAAGAGAGCAATCGAGAGAAGAATGCTAAATGTAACATTACAGGATCACAAATCTAACACGGAGATGAGAAGGAAATCAAAGTAACATATGTCATCCAACGCATATGCATAACAAGATGGAACTGGGAGAACAATTGACAACAGGTGGACGAGTCGAATAAGAGTGGTGACCTGGACAAAATAAGAGAAGTAGAGGCCGACCACAGACAAGATGGACGGACAATATAAAAAGAATAGGTGGTTATAATTGGTTACGATGGATGACATAAGCTAATGATGATGATTGATAAATAAAAGTTGAATCGGATATAACAGAAGCTAATTTGTACAAGCGTCGATCTAAAGAACATATGGACACATCTTGATGACATACGAGTTGAAATGGACAAAATATAAATTTACTTGGATAACATTTTAGTAAATTTACAATAAACCTATGAGTTGGATAAAATAGAAGTAATGATTATATAGGATTTGAAATGGATAAGGTATAAGTTGATTTGGAAGAAATATAAGTTTATTTGGATAAATTTGAATAGAATATGAACCGCTTCACGTAAGATAATTTGCTCTGCATAAAATAAATCATTGAAAATACAAACAAACGCCTTTGTTGCGCATTTAAGTAATCAAATTATGTAATGTAAATATCTTAAAACTTTATAGATCTATAAAATATTTCAGCATAGTGTCCTAATAATCAAAATCATACTTCTAATTTAACAGATTACTAATCTTGCTTCAAAAAAACAAAACTTGAATAGCTTTACAGTGGCAGCCAGCCATCGTTGCAACTAAACATTGGTCATAATCTAATTGCGATCAGAGCTTTAAAAAAACAACAAATCAAAGCACATGTATAAATGTCACAGTTTTAAATAAAGAGCGAGTTCTGGGAGTTTCTAGTAATTTAGGTAGAAATTCAGCACATACCGAACCATTACGAAACAAATTATCTCCCATCTTATCAAGTTCACCCGGAATATTTTCCTTGACCCCTTTTAGAGTTTAATGAACTACCGGAACTTAGCAACCATTTCTTATCATGTAAGCAAAACTATCACTTTGAAAAGAAGCCAAATGGAGAAATACGAACTGCTATTACAAGAAAAAACGTAAACTAGGGAACATTTCTAAAGTTGTGACGTGCAAGTTTCCACACTGAGGTAATCCTACTGGGTACATGTATTTGGCCAGGAACGTACCTGTACACACTGATTAGCTTTCTTCCTATAATACTGGTTCATAATATCGGTGCCCTTCCACCCCTTCGCACGCAGCTCAATAAGTTCGAGTAAATGTAGTCGAGATAAATAGTCGAGTCGTTCATCGTCTTGGGAACTATTGCGAAATACAATGAAAGCACGGTTTAGCTGATCTTGGTAGAGAAGTTCAAGGTAAGCTCCATATACCTAAAACCACAAAACTGAACGCAACGAATGGGTGGAGCAATTCAGCTACCTTGAGATGCTGGCACAGATTAATAATACTATCTTTGTAGAGGATGTTCGGATCGACGTGCTTCGAAACCAGCAGTGCAGCGACCTGGTCGACAGCCTGCATCACGTTCTCAACTGCAACAAATTGCTGTAGTGCCGGTAGAGAAAACCTAAAGACTATGTACCTGTGCCCATGACGCCGTCCTGCCGCAGTTTGTTGGCCAGGATCTGCGACTGGCTGTGTGACTTAACAAGCTCATGCTTCTTAGGATATTTCAATCTCGCAGAAATTCCCAAAGACATGGTCGTTAATGACAAAGACGGTTGTCCTAAAAAAGCAACAAAGTGTTAACTGTTCATTTGACAAAAAGTGTGGTGACTCATGGTAAAAACACTCGAGCTGAATGATAACCTCTCAAACGCTATAAATACGCAAAAACTAGCGCCATCCGACGCGCACCTTCGCGGGCACCTAACAGTAATTAGAAAACTCAAATACCTCGTCAAAGTTTCGAAATGTACAAAATCTGAGGCGCAACTGGCACAGCTGGTGCTTGCACTTCGACGCAGTCGCACTCGCAGTACTCGCACTGACGTAACTGTGTTCGTAATGTAAACTATACCCTTTATAAAATTGTGCTGGCTTGCGACTGTGGGGAAGGCATAATCAGGAAGATAAGTTAATATCCCGATCGTTTACAGCTAGAACACAAAACAATAACTAGAAATAAAATATTTTATTCATTTTTGTGTCTAAAAAAGTAATTAAGAGAGTCGAGTAATGCCAGATTCAAACCTGTAGACGGCACTTTTTGTTGGTATTCCTGCTCAATTTGAATGAAATGAAGACTTGTTCATATTCTTTGAATAATTATCGATTGTTGACAGTAAAAAATGTTGATATACAGTCGTAAAACTCTTAAATATTCCTACTTAACACAGTTCTTTACTATGAGCATTAAAAACCGATTAATTTAAAATTGTTAGTTTTTGAATTTATAATCCTGGTTGGCGCCGATAGGCAATTCGTCACATTATTGAATATTTTATAGATATTAATGATACAAGTTTGATATTTGATTATGAGCATTTTAACGAAACGAGTTTGATTGCCAAAACGAGGTGAGCCGAGTTTTGCGGCAATCAGACGAGTCTCGTTAAGTGCGATAAGCAAATGTGTATTGTTCAATATTTTATCTTCATCAATAAATTATGCTTCAATGTATTTTTACTTCCTTTTACAATAAAGGAAGTATTGGATTCACGTTTTAGAGTCCCCTGAACCCAAAAAAACATTTCTTTTTCATTGGTCTGTCTGTCTGTCTGTGAACAGAATATCTCAAAAACGAAAAGAGGTATGGCATTGAAACTTCGTATGTAAGTTTTGTGTACTATCTAGATGCAACACCAAGATTTTGAAGAAAATCGCATAACCGGAAGTAGATGTTTACTCGTCATTTTTCAGTTTTTTTCGATTTTTTCAAAAACGGTTCTAACGATTTTTTTCAAACTTCACATTTTTATTACATTTTTAATGTGTATTAAAGTGAGATAGGTGATTTTCCAGTTCAATACTTCTAAAATGGGTTTCTTTCGTTTTTTTTTTCTATTTTTTTATTAACTCTTATTTTAAATAGAACACCCAGTATATTATTACATTTTTGAATTCAGCTTAAAATTCTAGAGAAAATTTGTCTCTTCACCCAACGCTCTATTTTGTACCGTTTTTGTAGAATTTGTAATTTTTGAAAATTTTTGACAAATGCTTAAAAATTAAAAATAAAATTTTTGGCTAATTATAAGATCACTGTAAAAGGAAGTTGTGTGAGTGTATCACACCAGATTTTTTTATATAAGAAGAGTGCGGTAATATCCACTGAGTGCACTGAGTGCGGTAATGAAGCTCTTAACGATACTACAATGAATTTGTTTAATAGTCTATAACATAACACAGATGAAGATAATAGTAATTTTTTTACGACCGACGAGAAAACTAGTTTCTGGAGAATTTTTTCGCCAGAAAGTAACGTTTTGTCGGTCAAGATCGGAAATAGTAATTTACGTTACAAAACACTTTCCGGTCATGTAATATAATACAATATTTTTTTGCGACATCTGTGTCGCTACTTTCAAACTTGCGAATTCACTTTCCAAAACTCACAAAAATTATGACTATTATTTGACTTATCCATACAATAACACAAACTTATTGTTCCATAGTAACGAAGGTATCAGGGACCGGCAAAAGCTTTTATTTCATAAGGTAAGTTGACCAAATAAGGCCCACTTAAGAGAAAGCAATTTTTTTTTGTATTAGAAAATCGAGCGAAAAATTTAAGAATATGGGAAAAGGTACTGTTACATAAGAACATTTCGGTTAAGCGAAAATAATTATTACTTTATGTTTAATAATGTTTTAAAAAATGTCTTGCTGGGCCTTATTAAGAACATGGTATTCCTAACAAGGCCCATGCTGAACCCAAATAAGGCACACCCCTTTTTATATCGGATTACTGTAAAATTAATGGTTTCATTAAAAAGCATCTTGAAGCTAATAAAATATTCTTTATTTGAAAATAATACTGGGAACAGAAAATACAAACTAAACAATTAGCTTTTTTTAAATTAACAGAATTCAAACACAGTGTTCTAGATAAAAATTAACGAAAAATAAACACCTGATTTGAGAAACTAATTAGAGTGGAGCGTTGCAATACAGCCGGATGTTAGTATAATGCAAACAGATACATTATTGCCCGTTATTTTACAGCATGATCCAAATAAGGCCCACCCGGGCCTTATTGTGGACCACCAACAAGGCAATGAATTTAAAAAAATATTTTTGTAATCCTTCTTGCATGCAAAAATTCTTTAGATAATTTGAAATCTACACTTATTTAGCTTTGAAATGACATGCAGCAATTTAAAAAGGGATAAGTAAATACTTGGTAAAACCTTATTGCTCACTTACCTGTTATTATGCTCGAAGCCGCCGCTAGCACTTTCCGACGTAAACTAACGCTGACCTAGGAAACCAACAACCACAAAACAGTAACTAACAACGCTATTGCAAGTAATGCGTTTAATCATTACTAGATGGCGCTCAGTTAAGACCACATAACAATCAGATTTGGCAATTTTGGTTTGTTACTGTTTTAATGAAGAGTGGGCCTTATTACGAAGCTTGGCCTTATTTGGTCAACCTACCTTACTGTCCGACAAATACTTCACGTCATTAATTTGAGTCCGGAAAGTGGAACATTACATCACAAGACCAGAAAGTGTTGCTAGGCAACTGCTGAATAATATGTTGGTGGCACTGTAACTCTATGTCAAATTCCAGGTTATCAGGTTAGGTTTTCCGTCAGTTTTGACACAGACTGACGCAAAACCTAACCTGCTAACCTCGAATTTGACATAGACTTACAGTGCCACCAACATACTATTTATACGTTTGAACTTCCCCCGCCCCTTATGGACTTTTTTAATGAACATATTGTATAAAACATTATGAAACAAAACATTGTACTATACATAGCCGTAAAATACTATTAAATTGCTCGTTTAGAAATTCCCGACTGGGCTCGTTTCTTGCTCGTCTGTAAGCATCTGAACTCGTATTTCAATAAGTCATTTTCTGGCCTTATAACATAAATAACTATTACCGATCCCTGATGCCCGTTTTCCGATCTTGGCCGACAAAACGTAACTTTCTGGGGAAAAAATTCTCCTGAAACTGCATATTTTCGGGTCGATCGTAAAAAAAATTAAATTGTATTTATTAAAAATGACCGTTTAATCTAAGTAAGTAGATCTTCCTGAAATTTTGTATAGGGCCATAATTTATAATTCTCAACAAATTTTCTTAGTAAAATTTTGCCGCATCGTGAAGAAAAAGCGTAGTTTACCTGAAGATAAAATAGTTTTCGCTTCACTGTCAAGGCCAACTTTGTCCAAAAGTGAAAATAGTTTTAAAATTCTCTACAAACCAAGCAGGACTTGATCCTACAATTTTAAAATAAACTTCAACAATTTTTAGTTTATCGCACCTCGTGTAACATCAATCTTGGGACACACTGTATATGGGTAGCTTAAAGGTTATGTGTCAAAATGTTAATCAACTATACCATAAAATCGGTGTATGTAGGTACGTATGTATATTTGTTCGCTATCTCCTCCGAAGATACTGGACCGATTTAATTATATGATAGTGTAACGGTCCTGCGGCCGGTCATTGCCCCAGACATATGACCCAGTGCCCCGATTGTTCCAGAATATTCGAGAAGCGGCCTTGGGGCCAGATGTGGCGGATAAAGCCGGCAGCCTTGGTGACTAATACGCGTGCAGCCTTCCGGATAGATCCAGAGCCAGGTGCAACGGATGACTCACGCTTTCGGGAACGCGTTCGAGGTCAACACAGGCAAATGCGTCATGCATTTGCCGGAAAAGAGAGTAAAGTCTCGATTGTTCTAGAAGACTCATTCGTGAGATATAGCGCGTAATATAAATAGACCGTGTGTATATAACTCTAATGAAATAAATAACAAATAAATATAACCATATAAATCATTACTGTTAAGTGCAATATAAATAAATAAATGTATCGTTGTTAGAAATAGTTCGTTAGTTTAAGTAATTTGTGTTCTGCCTTGATAATTCTTGTGTTTGTAAATAATCGTATGTTTAATACAAGAAGCGTCGTATAATTTTGTAAATAGCCCGAACGTAAAAACGTAACAATAACTTAAATTTTTGGTAATTTTTTAGACTTAGATTTTGGAGATATTTACGATATTACGCAAAAATCGCTGAATTTCAGGCGGTTGCTGTAAGTAACAAATAGTGGTTCTGGGTATTAATATTATACAGGGTACTTACAATTTGCAAATTTAATAATTTCCGATGTTTTTCAAACTGGACACCCTGTATATATTTATAATTTTTAAATCTCTTGTAATGAACTTTCTTTTGATATCTTATTTTATACCCCTAACTTAACCGTTTTTTAAATATTCGAGTTTAAATATAAAAACACAATTTAAGCCCCTTTAGATGGTTTATCTAAACGGACAACAAACGCCGTTAAAATGCTAATTTAAAAACTTCAACTATGCGAGCAACAAATAACCCAGGTTTAGAAAATAAAGATCCCTCCGTTACTGACAAGAAATAACAAACACGAAAAAACGACAAACCCAGATGTAAATTAAAGCTGAAAACGGTGGCATTGAGAGGTAATGAAATGTCATAAGAAAGCGCATTAAACTGCCTTTAAAAAATACAAATATATATATAATTTTGATATAATATTTAATAATAATATTTAAATTTAAAAAGTCGAATTTGGAAATTTAGAGCACTCCGTATAGCTGTAATACACATAGACCAGAAGGAGAAATATTTGAATATTATGTAATTAGGTATAGGATTTATCTACTATCCATTCACAAAACTCGTGAACTGTCAAAACGCTGTCAAGTTGGTACCTTGTTTAAATTCTGTTTTGGAACTTCTGCTTGCTGATTTTGACAGCACTGAAATGTTAGAAATTTAAAAATTTGACTTATGTCACATTTTCTTGTAAAAAAATAACCTCCCAAATTCTTTCATTTTTGTGCATACACTTCGATTGCAATGGAAGAGAAACGAAAGAGAGTTTTATTATTGGAAAGGGAAAACATGCTATAGTTGATTATTACAAGGAAAAACTAGAAGAAAATAGTTTTTACTTTTGACACATGTAACATAACCTTAACTTTAAATATTACTAGAAATCACTAGAACCGAATTACATTCCCAAAAAGACTGTAATCTCCAGGTACACTCAGCAAATATTTAAAACATTTGACATTGACAGTTCATGAGTTTTGTGAATGGATAATATACACGCTTTTATGACGAGGAAAGTATTGTAATCGTGAAAAAATTACCTTCCAAGATTTATTCAGATCTTCACGTTTCAGGACCATTAGGTAAAGAAATAGTTATTTTTCTAACTTGTTAGGCAAAGTTCTACTTTTTCATATCAATTACATCCATTTTTAGTTAGAACAATGACAAACTTTTCCACACTTTTCCAAATGTCCTAATTCTACACACCAACACAATAAAAAAATGAAGGTACTAGACGTTTATTGGTGTAAAAAACTGACTCTGTAGAAAAAATATTGTGTCTGCCATGTGTGGAAATCAAGATTATTCCAGCACGATACGAACGTCGAGTGGTAAAGTAACCTTAATTTGCACACATGGCAGACACAATATTTTTTCTACAGAATGTTTTTGAAAACAACTAAGAAATATTCATTTGCTAACTATTTTAAAAAAAGTGTAGAAAAGTATGTCATTTTCTAACTACATTTTTAAAAACAGGATATATTCATTTTCCAACTATTTTAAAAAGTGGTGAAACGTATGTCATTTCCTAATTAAAATTGATGTATATTAACATTGAAAAGTCGATTTTTTCCCAATAAATTAGAAAAACAACATGTTTTCTCAATTTCGTCTGTCTGTCTGTCCGTCTGTTGGCAGTATAGCTCAAAAACTATTTGTTAGAGGAAGACGATGTTTTGCATGTGGATTATCTATGTCTACTTGGATTGAAACCCAATATACTTTCGGTCAACTATATATAATAGCGTGAGCGCCTTAAAAATATAAGGTTGCCTATTTTTGCATTAACGCACTTCTTTGATCCAGCCTATATTATTAAAAACATTTTACTAATATGTACCATTTTCATACTTACAAGTTTCATATAAGCTAATTTTATGCAACTCATATATACTAAATTTCAAATAAGCAAGTAGTATTTAGAACTAAGTAGTAATCATAACTATGGCTGTGATTGGTCGAAACAAAGTAATCTTTACAGCCTGCTAAAAATAAAATATTGCAATGGTACATAAAGGCTGACATTTATGTTAAGTCAATGTTAAAGATTAATTTAAATAAAGTCGTTAGATCAATATAATCAAATTGGGAAAAACTCATTAATAGAATTTAAATAAGATGCAAACTAAGATGAAAGGTATAGCATTTGGGTATTCTTAGATGGTTTTATAAGGAATAAGATAAATACAAGATCATGTAGCATGTGACAAATATAAGTTCTATTGAAAGAAAATAATGAAGTAGGTAGCATTCAGATAAGCTTAAGTTGTAGATGGCAGAAATAATTGTAACTTAGCATATAACAATTTTTTTATTATGATTATTTCCTTCATATTATCCATATTAATGCGTAATCACCATGGTTTCTGTCAGTTTAATAATGACTAAAATTCAAACGTCAAAATTTAACCGCGGTTAAATTTATGTCAAAATTTAATCGCTTGTGCATAATTTTAACATGGTTATTAAAGGTACTTCACCAACTGAATTTGATCTATTTATTCAGGAAATAATCACTCCGAACATCCCGCGTGCATGTAAACTAGCCTGAATAAATTTTGATGATTTTCTGTCAGAATGTTTTGCTCTGAAGAAATATATCTCGTAAATTTTCCGCTTCAAAATCCCCCGTGCTGCGCACTCGGGATTCTTGTTGAGCGGCAAATTTACTTGACAAATTTCTTAGCAAAACATTCTGACAGAAAACGTCAAAATTTAATCGGCTATTTTAATGCACTTGGGATATTACTGTTGACTATTGAAAAAATAACAGATTTGAAAAAAAAAACATGTAATTTGGTATTTTGGTGAAAATAAAATAGAAATTTAGCCCTGTTTATTTAAAATGTATTTCGATTAGATAAAAGGGTTTATACTTAAATCTACGAGGTGAAATCAAATGAAATATTAAAAGAAGAATATAATAGTTAGTACTCAAGAGAAGTTGGAATATAGTTTAACTAGATACGAACAAGAATAATAAGAATTTGATGTAATTGAGTTAATTTTAATCCTACAATTTATAAGAAGTTACGTTAATTGGAGGGTCACTGATTGATGGAGTTCTTGTGGGATTGCTGAGGACGTAAGAGCCAATGGACAGACATTGACGGAGGAACTACTGGATGTCGGAGATTCTATTGGTCGCTGACGGCCTGAATGGATGGAGTAGGAGCTAAGGAAGGAGAAGATTAATTTACATTCATATGTGAAAGCATACTTACCGTGAAGACGTTGGAAAAAGGGAAGCTGCAGGAGTGACAGAGGCGTAGGTGTAGGAAAGGAACCATTTCTACAAGCATCCTAAGGTTTTGCGAGTTGGTGGCTGGTTGTTCGTGGACAGTGCGTCATGGCTGAACTGTTTGGGAGTCCGAGTAGGGGATGTAAGGAAGATTGTCGTCTTAAGGTGATTTGGAGTTGTTAATAGTGAAAAGAATCCAGGTGGGTTTATAATTAGTTATATTACAGCAATCGTAAATATAAGACAATTAGAGAAGTATATTAAACTATAATTAAATACTTATCATATAATATTGAGTCACAAAGGGTTGGAAATATTTATATTTGTCATATTTGATTGAAAGTGTCGTAGAGCACTGTTTGAAGTAAAAGGTGACAGCGCATGTCATTAGTCAATTTAAATTCATAATCAAAAATAAAATAGCAACTAAGAAGCAACTAGATTAATGAACTACCCCTGATAAGAGCCTCAAAGCGATATCGGCATTCATATTAAAATAGAATTTTAAAGTTTCAATTAAATAAATCAATTTATAGCAATATCATTTGAGCTGTCACTACAATATATTTCAAAATTGTCAATCTGACATTCGGTATAAATCGTAAAACTGTGAAAGGAAAACCAATAAATAGTGGACAAAACAGACTGTCCTACAACGTTTATTTGAATTATATAGAACAAAATTATTGTAAAACACGAGCAGTCAAACACACTATATTTTCCTAGTGTAAAAATGAGTGTGAGTTTGGAGCAGTACAGTTTTTAGAAAAAACGGCAAAATTATATTTATACAAAAATTTTCTCCAAGTTCAAAATAATGCAAGTATAATTTTTTAAAACACATATCACGTAATTACCTATAGCGTTTGACAACTGAAATTATGTTATTTTGTTTAAAACAATAGTTTTAAAACAAAATTTTATTTATTTCTCCGTGGAATTTATCAGAATTGACGTTTTTGTCTATGTTAATGTTATTTTGTACCTTATGTTTGGTTTTTCTGAGGGGCTTCTTCCATGGAAGTTTTTTCCGGATACATTTTTCGCAGGAGTTTTTTTCGGTAGCTGTTTTTCCTAAATTCAAATCAGGTGCGAATTCCAAACATTCGACTAGCACATCCTAAAATTTATATTTGAGGCTCTATTGGTTTTGTTATACAAAGTTGGCGTTTTCTGACAACTAATGTGTACAGGCCAGACACATTTTTAGAAAATGTTATGTTGAGTCGGTGTAGTGTTATTTCTATAATTAAGCATACCGATGTAGACAAGAATAACATTCTTTTTTATTTATATTACGAGAATACAAAATAAAAACACATACAAATACGCCAATACTTAGACAATACAAATAGCGAATTACATAAATAAACGCCGGAATCTAACTTGAAAAGTAGGCTATGGAATCTGACCAAGAGCCTCCAGAAAACACAAAGTTAGCAGACTGTCTGTAGAGATGCAATGTTTTTTTATTTGGCTTTGAAGCTTATGAACTGGTTAGAGCAACACATGCCGGGAATGGAGATGCCATGTTAAGACGTCAGGCTGTCTGGCCTTATATACTGCTCCATTACGCAAGGAGAAAGGATTTCTGAAAGAACGCCTGCCCATAGGAATCTCAGGACATTCTTTGAGTACAATACGTATTATCAGCTGGGCACGAGGGCTCACTCGTCTTTATTGTCGCAAAAGGGTTGATCTCACTTTCGCTTCGACGAGACATTCTTTTCACTTTCTCCGTCTCCGGGAATGCGGCCCATTGTCCGTCGAGTAGGATGACCAGGCCGTTTGTTGCTATTGCAATAGCCCTGTCACATTACGCAAAGGGTAAAACCGCAACCTTTAGGTAACGTCCCTGTTGCTCGACTCGCTCATGCTGTGAGGACATGGAATGCACGCTGTTTGGAGAACTGCAGACCAACAAATCAGTTTTTCACGTTTAGAAAATTCGCTTCGCACGACGTACACTAACACCGTTTTTGACGTTAAAGCGTTTTCTTAAAGCAATATACATAATAATATACCGAAAACAAAAAAACTATACCAATGTGGCAACTTAACAAAGCGTAGGTAATACCCATTGTACTTTTAGCTATTGGAGTCATTCTTCTATCCCTACGTGACTCCCCTCAGACGTTGAAATTAGACGGGAGATTTGTATATATTCTTGCAGAAAGCGGTAATTCTTAACACTTATAACACCATAAGAAATTTTTTAAACATCTATAATTAATAGATGCAAATAACATACTCACCTAGTTTATGTTAATTGCGACCCGTTAGGTGTAAGAAACCGTAAAAAACATTACGAGATTATCAATCCCACAATAATAATAGTTTTTTTCTACGATCGTGTCAAACTTACAACTTTTTGCACAGTTTCTAGTGTCAAAAGTGACGTTTGTAGCACTCTTAATATAAGCGCCCGAATTTGGTCTTTTTAGCACGTTGCCATTGGTGGTGTTTTTTAATATTATATTAAAACACGCTTTGCCGCAAATTTGAATGTCAACATAACCTAGAATATCTAACACAATGTGACGGAAAATAGTCACGGAACTAAGTTTTTATATTTCTGTTACGATCGCAGAAAAAATAGCGTATGATACAAGTGTATAAGTGCCATTAAAGCACTAGCGACGTTAAAATCAGTCCGCTTTGCGTCGTGTTTTAAAGGCGTACTTATAACTAGCATCACAATATACTATTATTTTCTGCCGAATAAAACTTTACAAAACATATATAATCATGCTATTTTTTTAAATTATTGAAGCACCGCAAAGAAATTTCAGAGATTAACAAAACAAATAATCTTATGTAAAACAAAATATATGGCGTTTGGTTTGCACAGGAAAAGACATAACATTTAGCAAGTTCCCAAAATGGAAACCACTGTTCTTAATACTACCCCATCAATTTAATGGTATATATGTACCTATACCATGGTGGACAATAAATTTAGGCCGGAAAAATCGAAATTGAGGTTAGTTGGACATAAGTGGTAGTAGTAGTAGATGTAAAGCGAATGACAGGCCGGCCTAAATGTATTGTCCGCCATTTACAAATATTTTTAAAGAAATTTATCTAAATCAATTGACTTTGAAAAGCCACTGGTTTATAGGCTACGCTACACATTTATCTATATCGCAGCCGTTTAAAAAAAGTTTGGTATAGATAATAGAGCGATATATTCCGAATAATCTTAATTCACTTTTAAATAAAATTGTAACCAATTTATCTATATATATAAAAATAAATCCCTATTTCTTTTAGTCACGCCATAACTTGAGAACGACTTTACCGATTTTATTCATCTTTTTTTTTAAAGTTTTCTAATACTGTGTAGAAGGTTCTTACGAAAAGAAAAATTAAGAAAATCCAAAGAGAAAGCCGGAAAATTGGACAATATCGAAAGTGTGTTGTTTCTATTTGCAGTCACATTTGTGCTTAATGGTTTGAAACGTTTCCCCATAATGTCATAATCCGCATCAGGTAACC
Source organism: Agriotes lineatus (assembly GCA_940337035.1). Taxonomy (NCBI): domain Eukaryota; kingdom Metazoa; phylum Arthropoda; class Insecta; order Coleoptera; family Elateridae; genus Agriotes; species Agriotes lineatus. The sequence continues at coordinate 125,950 of CALNHX010003279.1, read as the reverse complement.
GAAGGCGGAAGAGATAAGACACTAATATCAATTTATGTAATTCCAAATGCTTTACATAAGTCGTCGCAGTGCACAAGTAATTGTGAAAACAATTCCGTGTCGTTTTAGTGTCCGTTGCAATGCCAAAGGCACGACGAGTTAACATATGTCGTCGAAGACAGTCAGCTGCGCGGGAATCTACTTTACGTGCGAACCGCAATGATGACCAACGCGCTACGGATAATGAAAATAGTTGTAGCTATTAGCAGGTTTTTAAAATGAAAGAAATCGAAAATTCGAATATTGGAAAAACGTTTGCTGAACCCGCTAATAGCAGGAAAATTAATGTTTGGGCAGGACAACGTCTGTCGGGTTCGCTACCCCTTAGAGGGTGAAATGGGGTAAATAAGCTTAAAAATCGATATGGGTGTCGTTATTGAGGTTTTTTGGGAAGTTGATTGAGAAAACGGCATTTATTTTTAAGTCCAAGACGATGGACATGACATAAAATTAAAACTTTATAGTAGTTAAACGGGGTTTTAGAGACAAATTATTTTTGGACAGAACAACGTTTGCCGAGACGGGAAGGGACAGGAAGGGAGGGTCGGGACGGGACGGGACTGAATTTAACGGGACGGGACGGGAAGAGATGGGATGGGACGGGACGGGAAGGGATGGGATGGGATGGTAGAAGAGGAGACGAGAAGGGACGGGGCGGTACGGGACGGGACGGGGACGGGGACGGGGATGGGATGGGATAAGATGGGATGGGATGACAGAACATAATTAGTCATTATTTAATACACAAATAACGAACCTCGCGCGTACGAAGTCGCGGGTTATAGCTAGAAAATGGCATACATTTTTAAGTCCAAGACGATGGACATGATATAAAATTAAAACTCTATAGTGGTTAAACGGGGTTTCAGAGACAAATTATTTTTGGGCAGAACAACGTTTGCCGGGCCAGCTAGTCTATTATACAAATGAAACAAATTTAGAAAAAAATAGCTGGATTTTTCGAAATTGATAAGTACTCGTACAACAACAATAAAACTTCCCTTTAAGCAAATCAAATAAATTACGGAGAATCGAAAAATTTCAAGAAGAAAAAATTTTATGCATTAGAAAATAAATTTAAACGGAAACCACAATTAAAGGCTGATTATTCGAAGTTCATACAAGAATATCTTAGGGTAAGTCACATGGAGTTAGTTCCTAAAAATCAAATTGATAGTGAAAATGGTTGTTATCTTCCCCATTAAGCTGTTTGTAAATCGTTTAGCTATACAAGTACTTTACGTGTCGTATTTGGTATTTGATGCTAGTTGTTACAGCTAAAAGATCAAGTCTGAACAGTAACCTAATGACAGGCCAACAATACAGCATAATAATGACTTATTTACAATTTTAAGTACCTATATTTAGATTAGTGTAATATGTTGTAAATGCAGATATTAACAAAATTTGAACAGATAAAAATTAACCCAGAGCATGCTTCTTTAAAAATATACAGGTTTTTAACGGTTACTTATGGTACAACGTCTGCACCATTGCAGTTCCCTTTAGCAAATAAACCCATTATTGAAGATTACAGACATAATAAACATGCAAAAACAAATAAATAATATTTTATTGAGTGGGGGTTTCCAGTTGTGCGCAAATGGATATTACAGCCAAAAGCTAGTACACACAATTATTACTAATTTAATCATATATGTATGTGTGTCAATGTAGTCAAGGGGACAAGAATTTAAAAAATTAAAATAACATTATATTCCAATTTCACGAGTTTTCATTAAGCGAAAAGAAAACAGTTCACAAGAAGCCTGCGTAAACATTTATTTATTTTATTCAGATAAGGGCTGAAGACCAAGGTCCTATACTGCCCAAAGAAACAAATTACTACAACATGTGGTCCTTCGAGCCGGATCATGTTCAAGCAAGCTTCTTGTAGACGGTATTTTCTTTTCATCTAATTAAAACTCATGCAATTGGAATAGAATGTTATTTTAATTAGTATTCGTGTCTCCTTGACTACGTTGACACTCAGATAAATTATTAAATTAGTAATAATTGTGCCTACTAACTTTTGGCTGTAATATACAATAGTTGCAAATGCGCGGGAAAACGAACATATTCTTCCATTGCGTTACAAAGCTATTCCGTACATTTACATTGGAATTCACAGGATAGTTTAAAATACAATTTTTAAATGTAAGCAGATGTTAAGAAGGTACCTAACCGCTAACTAAACGTGTCATTTTAGGTATAGCAAGCCAGTTGTCTAATCTGTTAGTTTTACTGGCGCCAATAACAATAAAGACGAAAATTCTAAGCCAACAATAAATTATGGAATTTGAGATTAGATGGGACGAGTCGATGTCACTTAGTATTAACACAGCATGGAAACAATATTTGAGGGATCTGTCGTATCTACCTGAACTGTATTTTTCTAAGAAGGTCATATTATACCACAATGGCCATTATACCACCAATAAATATTGAATAGCACGGTTTTTGTGGCAGTTCCACTGAACTGGAAATATGTATTTATTATTTAAGAGTTTCCTGGACAATTCGGAACAAGCCTACAGTGCACTTAGGGATGATGGCGGAAAATATTTCGCAAAGTTACGTTGAATACTTTGTGCAAGCAACAATTTACCTAAATTAGAATTATCTGGGGCTGTGCTACTTGTCCAGTTAGCAAATAAATAAAACAATTTGCCAATTGCCACTGTAGTGTTCGGTGCGGAAGTGCTGTCATGGTGTCATAGTTGGCTTCACCGTTGAATACAGGGTGTCCAAGATAAGAAGGACCAGAATGGGGATCTCGTTAATAGTAAGAGATACAAACTTGGTTAAATGGGAAAACAGTTGGGCAATTAAAGGACCAACAAAATGACGGTTAGAAATCTTTGATATGATTTTTCGTTTTGAAGTCATCTTAAAAAACCGAATTTTTGGATTTTCTATTCTATTTTTTTCTGGCGTTAATATTAAAGTTAGAGCGAAACTGACAAAACTTCTTTATAGCAACTTTTTATGGACATAAAGACGTTATCAATTTTTTTATCTGACGTTTCATCAACTTTATTTTTTAAAATGCGGTCCTTATCTTCTTTGTGAAATTTTAGAAGCCCTGTTTATTCTGAATTCAACAATGTACTACACATTATGGTTTAATTACGTTTCGAGTCTTTTTTGACAATCATTAAGAATTTTTTGGATACGGACCTGTGTCCTACAGCATATCATGCGTTGTTTCAGCTTTTGCAATTTAAAGAAAGAAGTAACGAGCCACACTGCATGTTTTTAATCCTTAATAATCGCGTATGGTCTTGGAATGCATTCGGGAGGTCGTGGGTCGATTCCCGCGGCCGTCTGCTCTGATTCAAGTTTTTAGGTGGTTTTTCCGTCCTCTGAGTCGAATGCCAGGGCTGTACTTCTCCACCTTTCCTGACCTTTCTTCCATTCTCCACCCCTCCTTTCTCTCACCCATTCTATAATTCCAGTTCTTGGTTGAAGAGGAACGCAAGGCCCTTATAGCAGCCCGCTTCCAGTTGGGGGATTGAAATTACCCTTAACCTTTACCTTACCTCTTATTACAACATCAGTCTTTAGAAAACCTCTCAAGAAGCTGACAGCATGATCTGAGAAACGTCAAGTTTAAATCAACGACCATGGCATAACCCGGAAAAACATACCATTATATTGATGGTGTTATTCTGGTATTGCCAGTGGTATCGTAAAACGTGCGGTGAACAAAGTGTGTTCCTTGCCATTGAACACGAACATTTAAATTATTAATACTGGTCAATTAACATTCGCTAATAATTTATTTGTTTTTAGAGAAATATTGTAAGTTAGATACTGACCATCGTAAACGGAAAATAATAAAAAAGAATACAAAGGAAAATTCCAGGAAATAAGATTCCAAATAAATTCTAGTTCTTGCCTCGTCTGAAAGACGAAGGAAGTATTGTAATCACGAAAAAATCACCTTTCGAGATTTCTTCAGATCTTCACGTTCCAGGGCCCCTATATGACGAAAAACAGGTTTTCTCAATTCCGTCAAGTCTGTCTGTCTGTCTGTCTGTTGGCGGTATAATTCAAAAACTATTTGTCGGAGGAAGATGATATTTTGCATACACACTATATATATACCTGGCATAAAACCGTGAAAATTTCAGATATACCGGGTGATTACCTTAAAAATAAAATTTTGTTTATTTTTCATTTAACTTAGTAGTAGTTACAAGTAATAATTTGTACATAGTGCAGGCTCTATTTTTACCAAAAATGGGAGCCAATAGATACAGAATAAATGTTTTACGATACAAAAAGGAGGGACAAATTAGCGCGTTATTAAATACAGCTGCGACTCAGAAATTCGAAAGGTCGGTGCTCCGTGGCGCAGGTAGAAATTGCCCAGTCCCTTACAATATCCCACAAAACGTTGGGGCTGCATACGCGGTTCGCCTGCCGTTCGAATTCGACCACCGGTAAAGTTTTTTGTATTTGAAAGTTTATTTAATTTATTAGAAACGTGAAGATATTTTTACCCCTAACTTGATTTTTAAAATTATTTAGTGTCACAATGTCGACGAGGGAAGTTTTGGGTCCGCCTGCCGTTCGAATTCGACCACCGGTAAAGTTTTTTTTATTTGAAAGTTTATTTAATTTATTAGAAACGTGAAGATATTTTTACCCCTAACTTGATTTTTAAAATTATTTAGTGTCACAATGTCGACGAGGGAAGTTTTGGGTAAAGCCTTTTACAGATTTTTTCATTATTATTGAGCCATTGTACTAGGTATATTAACTGCATACGAAAACCTGCATAAACAGACGCTTTCTAACTTCTAAGGAATATAAAGATGGTGTTCGTACTTTGGAGGATTTCATACGAGCTGTGTAAACTAAAATGTGTAACGGTGTTTTATTTCAATCAGTGCACCGAGTTTTAATGAGAGAAGCATTTAAATATGAAGCTTAAATGCTTTATTTTATTCTTTATTATAACTTCATTATTACTTTTAAAAATTTACATGTGTATATTCTAAATTGTTGATATAAATAAAGTCGAGAAGCGCATCTTAAGTCTGCTTATGGTTTATTTTTGCACAATATTTGCTTCCAGCATTAATATTAAAGTTTATCACCAAGTTACGTAATACGTAATTATAAGTAAATGATACTCACAAATGACCTTCGAAACATTCTAAATTATGTGGTAGGTACCTACCTAATAGATGCTTTACAATTGCATAGTGATACATTGTATCAAACTAAGCCAGAATTAAGTTGGATCGTTATATAAATACTAGTCAATCTACTGACCAGGATAAGGCACTTCCAGGCTGCGGTCACATTATCTTTACTCTAATTAGATCGTTAACTAGGTTTTATCTAATTCGGAGTTTTACAGTTAACGCCAATAAAATCTTTGTGTGAATTTTATTTCTCAAGTTTTCGTAAAACGGAGACCACAAATGAAACTACCGTTTTGAATCTCATAAAAAAGTGGATTGCTGATCTCAACATTCGGTTACATTCGTTATCCATTAAATCAAAACACTATGAAATACCTACTAACTTTAAAAATGTAGCCCTCAAAACTGTAACTGAAAATTGATGTTCTTGCACTTTTAATTAATAAATTATTATACCTGCGTTAATAGTAAGAGTAGAACAGGGGCACTTTTCCCCCACCACTTTTAATTGATTCGCGGATTCGCGGTTTAATTCGCGGATTTATTCGCGGATTTCGCGGTTTTATTCGCGGATTTCGCGGAATTTTCGCGGATTGACCCAATTAATTCCGCGGTTTGATCTAATTAATTTCGCGGTTTGATCTAATTAATCACATATGAAGTTTGATATGTAATTTACATATGTGCTACTGATTAAATTACGCATTAGATTTTTTAATTTGCTTCTGGAATTACGCGTCGGACTTCGGCGGCCATCTTGGATTTCTGGCGGGAATATTTGAAATTTGAATTTTTTCCGATTTTTTTTTCTAAGTTCCATTATTTGAATTTAAATCTCCCGGGGTGTCGGCCATCTTGGTGCGCGCGCACTTCTCACGGCGGTTGTTTTTAAATTTGAATTTTCGCGGAAATATTTGAAATTGAAACTGGTGGATCTATCTCGCTCTTCGAAGCTGCTGTCTCTCTCTTGCATTCACTCGCGGAAATATTTAAATTTAAAAAAAGCTATTTAAATTTAAAAAAGCTATTTGCGTCGGACCCGAGTGGGAATCGAACCCTCTACGTTTGCATACACATTGGGCTCACATCGATCGATGCCTCTAGACCACGGGGCGGTACGGGATTTAAAGGGTTTGAACGAAACGCCATTTCGCAGCTCTACAGTCACGCCGCTCGAATTTTAAACAACTTATTTTTTCGAAAATTTAAATTTTAAGAACTGAAATGTGTAGCTTGATGTGATTAAAGGTATATGCAATTTTTAAAAAATTGACTTCGCCCGCGATTTCGTCATAATTAATTATTTTATTTTTATCGTTAGGCCCGGTATTACAAAACAGCCAGTGAAAGTTTGCACTTCGGATTCTGCGAATATAGTCCTGAAATAGTTTAAAAATATACTCAAAAATGAATTACTTATTTTATATAGCGAGATCATAATTACGCGGCGGTTATTTTCAATTTTCAACATAAAATGTGTAATTATTCGCAATGGTTTTTGCAGCACAGACAATGGAATTTGCTATGATATCACCGACTCTGTAGAACTTTCTATTTCGTCATCCTCAAATGGCTTAACCGGTCGCATATTTGAGTTCGCTAGATGGCACAACGCGGACCTGGAATGCCGGGCTCTGATTGGTCGCCAACTTCGTGTCCTTCTTGAATGACGTTTGAATTTGAACCGATGATTCTTATTAGTTTTAATTTTATTGTAATCTTTTTTTTTACTTACGTAAGTGCACTTGTGGCATATTAGCACCAATAAATATCTATCTATCTATAGATAAACAGACAAGATTTACCCTGTTTTGGTGTTAAGAAATCATCCGATTCAGAAACTACTTAAGCTGAATTGTATGAAACAATAAATAAGTAGTTATACTTATTTATTATTTTGAATTTCGTTGTCTTTTAATACGTGTTGGAGTCGCTGCTTATATTATTTTCTTGCAAAGCTACTGCAGTTTGTGTTGATGTACTTTAAAAGATCTATGAAAATTTATTTTTGTTATAACCTAAATTTTGTTTTCAATTGTATTATGTTCATATTATTTTTGGAATGTTTTAGCGCTAATATATGAGTGACTTAACAAATATTTGTCCGTTATTTTAATTTTTAAAAAAGCTTCCTGCGATGTCCCATGGCTGGAGTCGAACCAGCGATCACAGCAAAAAATTTCCATTAAACGATGCTATTAGTTACAGTTTAAAAAGGACAGACCAGATCTAAAAAAACACGAGTTGATGTCGAGACTAGAGAGAGAGATCCGGCAACAATGTACCTATTCAGAAAATATAACCTTAAACTGAAAACAACCTAACCTAGCAGAAAAAGTGTCAGTTTGCATTAGGGGAGTTTAGTTGCCGCAGAGGTACTGCCAACAAAATTACTAGATGGTCATACAGCATCTCACATAAATTTTCACAAAAATCGACATCATGTCATATAAATTATACAAAAACTGTCATCATGTCACTTGAAATTATATAAAAAACGACATTTTTACTAAACACACGACGAAAATTGAACAAAAATCACACAATTACAAGCCATCTCACATAAATTTTCACAAAAATCGACATCATGTCATATAAATTATACAAAAACTGTCATCATGTCACTTGAAATTATACAAAAAACGACATTTTTACTAAACACACCACGAAAATTGAACAAAAATCACGCAATTACACGCCATCTCACATAAATTTTTACAAAAATCGACATAATGTTACATAAACTATGCATAATTTTGCAAATGTTTTACACTTTTTATAAAATGCATCGCTCAAAATTAAAAGAAATAGCAATTTCATTGAAAAAATCTACTACCACAATCATTTCGATAAACAAAATTCAAAAAATCTTATACTTTTGACGGGAATATATGTTAGTTGACCACAAATTAACATAATTTTTAAATAAAAACGCGCAATTCGTTGAAAAAAAATATTCTGACACCACCAAAACACGCAATTTCATTGAAAAATATATATATGTTGTCCACAAATTAACATAAATTGAATAAAAACACGTAATTTTGTTGAAAAAATGTTCTGGCTGTAAATAATTTTGCAAATGTTTTACACTTTTTATAAAATGCACCGCTCAAAATTAAAAGAAATAGCAATTTCATTGAAAAAATCTACTAACACAATCATTTCGATAAACAAAATTCAAAAAATCTTATACTTTTGACGGAAATATATGTATGTTGACCACAAATTAACATAATTTTTAAATAAAAACGCGCAATTCGTTGAAAAAAAATATTCTGACACCACCAAAACACGCAATTTCATTGAAAAATATATATATGTTGTCCACAAATTAACATAAATTTGAATAAAAACACGTAATTTTGTTGAAAAAATGTTCTGGCCCCGTCATTTCACTTAAAATTTTACAAAACTGCCATCATAACACTCGAAATTATACAAAATATATGTATGTTTATCACAAATTAACATAAACCTGAATAAAACACACAATTTCGTTGAAAAATTTGCAAATGTTTTACACTTTTTATAAAATGTGTCGCTCAAAATTAAAAGAAATCACAATTTTTAAATTATATCACGCCATTATGAAATCGTAGATTGATTTTTTTGAAATTTTACACTTTGTAACTGTAAAATAACTTCAAATACTAATATTTTAGCTTTAGATTTTGTAATTATTGCAGATTCGTGAAAAACAAAAGCAGAGTAGAAATAAAAAACACAAACACTTTGTAATAAACAAATATATTGTTCTTATTTCGTATAATACTTAATAATATAAATATAAATGTACAGCAGAATGTCTTATTTCTAAAAATTCGCTAGCAATTTACAAAACTGTAGTTTGAGGTGCACGACATTTCAAATTAAAAAGACTGCAAGTAATAAAATCAGAATTTCATTGTGTAATTTTAAAGTTTAAGATGCACCCAATCTAGAATTCCCTTCGTTTTTGGTGATGATGACATCTGCCTTAGAGGCGTTTTTCTAACGGCCCTTTTTTGGAGGCGTTTCCTTATCGATGTTCTTCTGACTGAACCTTTTTGATGTGGACTTGGATGAGTAGCTGGTGTTTTTAATTTATATTCTAAATCAGACTCGCAGTTATCAGTTTCCATTCCGGTTTTTCCTATAGTACCAGTCAGGGTTGGCTTCTTTTGCTGTTTAGGTTTAGCTAGCAGCACATTAGGAACGTTAAGGTCTTTGATGTAATCAGCAAACTGTAGGCGTCCGGGTGGATTAATAGTTTTTCGAGGCCGCAGAATGTCGTGAATTAAATCGACTATGTTAGACGCCGGTAAAATTTCACCCTTTATAGTAACGGTGCCCTTGTGATCCCAGTTCACATCGCTTGAGGTACTCAAAATGCGTAGGAAAACTTCAGCTTTTTTCTTAAAAGTTTTGGGAAGTGTAGATAAAATAACGGCATTTGATAGGCTGTCACTGGTTGTTTCAATAGGTATTTTGATTGGCTGCCGCGCCTGGTTTGTGAAATGAAGGAATCGTTGTAAAACCTGATTGTACTGGATCCATTTATCGTGATCAGTTAATTTAGACTTTAAAACTTTTTGCATTTCGTCATCAAGCTGTGATAATATATTTTTCTCCGCATCATCGCCAGACTTAAGACGTTGGACAAATTCCTGCGATACAATCAACATCTTCCGCTCTTTGTCCATTTTAGTCGAAAAGGAGCTCAGTCGTTTGTTCTGGTAGAGCCGTCGTGAATAAACTAGCTTAAAATCAAGACTTTCATAATAAATATATAAAAAAATATGACAGGTACGGGAATCGAACCCGTATTCTCTCTCGAGATCAGAACTTGAATCTGACGCCTTAACCATTCAGCCAACCTGCCTCCCTATATAAACGAGCACTCTCTGCATAATTAAGAAAAACATATAGTTTAAAAAGCCTTCTGCATGCAATTTCAAACAATATTTCATATAAATTAAGCCATGTACAAATTTCTAAATCGGTTTTGATATATATTTTATCGAAAGACTTGAGCCTCAGCTGCCGTTTTATTATTTGTCGTGATGCGTCATCGCTGAATTTTACAAGTGCCATCCTGCCTGCGATGTGACGCACGCAATGTTTCCATACCTTTTTATTTTAAAATTCTATAAAATCAGAGGTCCAAACTGCTGCCGCATCAGGTAACAGAGTACAATGGTTTAAAACGTGTTAGTGCGGCATCAGTCGGGCCTCTGTTTTTATAGAATTTTAAAATAAAAAGGGGTGGATACATTACGTACGTCACACAGCAGACAGGCTGGCACTTGTAAAATTCATCGATGACGAATCACGACAAATAATAAAACGGTAGCTGAGGGTCAAGTCTTTCGATAAAATATATATCAAAACCGATTTAGAAATTTGTACATGGCTTAATTTATATGAAATATTGTTTGAAATTGCATGCAGAAGGCTTTTTAAACTATATGTTTTTCTTAATTATGCAGAGAGTGCTCGTTTATATAGGGAGGCAGGTTGGCTGAATGGTTAAGGCGTCAGATTCAAGTTCTGATCTCGAGAGAGTACGGGTTCGATTCCCGTACCTGTCATATTTTTTTATATATTTATTATGAAAGTCTTGATTTTAAGCTAGTTTATTCACGACGGCTCTACCAGAACAAACGACTGAGCTCCTTTTCGACTAAAATGGACAAAGAGCGGAAGATGTTGATTGTATCGCCGGAATTTGTCCAACGTCTTAAGTCTGGCGATGATGCGGAGAAATAGTATATTAAAGTATGAGTGGATAACAAGGTCTTTAAAACACGCGCGAGTTTTCGAGCACGACGGCGTAGCCGGAGTGCTCGAAATAGAGCAAGTGTTTTAAAAACCAGTTATCCACGAATACTTTACGCTATTTTTTATTATACCTTCAATACTGGAAATAAATTACGCACTAAAAACTTAGAAATAATTTTTGTCGTGATAAATCGAGAGGGCATAATAATATTGCTACTATAGTTACGAGAATTATTTACGTTGTAGTCGCGTCCATGTCCGTTGTTGCATTCAGTCGTTTCCTTGACAACCTTTAAAGCTCGGCGAGCTTTAATCGCCTGTATTCGCACGCTCAGGCGTGCTTTAAATGGCGATTCTGATGCAGGTATAATAAAAAATATATTATCACAGCTTGATGACGAAATGCAAAAAGTTTTAAAGTCTAAATTAACTGATCACGATAAATGGATCCAGTACAATCAGGTTTTACAACGATTCCTTCATTTCACAAACCAGGCGCGGCAGCCAATCAAAATACCTATTGAAACAACCAGTGACAGCCTATCAAATGCCGTTATTTTATCTACACTTCCCAAAACTTTTAAGAAAAAAGCTGAAGTTTTCCTACGCATTTTGAGTACCTCAAGCGATGTGAACTGGGATCACAAGGGCACCGTTACTATAAAGGGTGAAATTTTACCGGCGTCTAACATAGTCGATTTAATTCACGACATTCTGCGGCCTCGAAAAACTATTAATCCACCCGGACGCCTACAGTTTGCTGATTACATCAAAGACCTTAACGTTCCTAATGTGCTGCTAGCTAAACCTAAACAGCAAAAGAAGCCAACCCTGACTGGTACTATAGGAAAAACCGGAATGGAAACTGATAACTGCGAGTCTGATTTAGAATATAAATTAAAAACACCAGCTACTCATCCAAGTCCACATCAAAAAGGTTCAGTCAGAAGAACATCGATAAGAAAACGCCTCCAAAAAAGGGCCGTTAGAAAAACGCCTCTAAGGCAGATGTCATCATCACCAAAAACGAAGGGAATTCTAGATTGGGTGCATCTTAAACTTTAAAATTACACAATGAAATTCTGATTTTATTACTTGCAGTCTTTTTAATTTGAAATGTCGTGCACCTCAAACTACAGTTTTGTAAATTGCTAGCGAATTTTTAGAAATAAGACATTCTGCTGTACATTTATATTTATATTATTAAGTATTATACGAAATAAGAACAATATATTTGTTTATTACAAAGTGTTTGTGTTTTTTATTTCTACTCTGCTTTTGTTTTTCACGAATCTGCAATAATTACAAAATCTAAAGCTAAAATATTAGTATTTGAAGTTATTTTACAGTTACAAAGTGTAAAATTTCAAAAAAATCAATCTACGATTTCATAATGGCGTGATATAATTTAAAAATTGTGATTTCTTTTAATTTTGAGCGACACATTTTATAAAAAGTGTAAAACATTTGCAAATTTTTCAACGAAATTGTGTGTTTTATTCAGGTTTATGTTAATTTGTGATAAACATACATATATTTTGTATAATTTCGAGTGTTATGATGGCAGTTTTGTAAAATTTTAAGTGAAATGACGGGGCCAGAACATTTTTTCAACAAAATTACGTGTTTTTATTCAAATTTATGTTAATTTGTGGACAACATATATATATTTTTCAATGAAATTGCGTGTTTTGGTGGTGTCAGAATATTTTTTTTCAACGAATTGCGCGTTTTTATTTAAAAATTATGTTAATTTGTGGTCAACTAACATATATTCCCGTCAAAAGTATAAGATTTTTTGAATTTTGTTTATCGAAATGATTGTGGTAGTAGATTTTTTTAATGAAATTGCTATTTCTTTTAATTTTGAGCGATGCATTTTATAAAAAGTGTAAAACATTTGCAAAATTATTTACAGCCAGAACATTTTTTCAACAAAATTACGTGTTTTTATTCAATTTATGTTAATTTGTGGACAACATATATATATTTTTCAATGAAATTGCGTGTTTTGGTGGTGTCAGAATATTTTTTTTCAACGAATTGCGCGTTTTTATTTAAAAATTATGTTAATTTGTGGTCAACTAACATATATTCCCGTCAAAAGTATAAGATTTTTTGAATTTTGTTTATCGAAATGATTGTGGTAGTAGATTTTTTCAATGAAATTGCTATTTCTTTTAATTTTGAGCGATGCATTTTATAAAAAGTGTAAAACATTTGCAAAATTATGCATAGTTTATGTAACATGATGTCGATTTTTGTAAAAATTTATGTGAGATGGCGTGTAATTGCGTGATTTTTGTTCAATTTTCGTGGTGTGTTTAGTAAAAATGTCGTTTTTTGTATAATTTCAAGTGACATGATGACAGTTTTTGTATAATTTATATGACATGATGTCGATTTTTGTGAAAATTTATGTGAGATGGCTTGTAATTGTGTGATTTTTGTTCAATTTTCGTCGTGTGTTTAGTAAAAATGTCGTTTTTTATATAATTTCAAGTGACATGATGACAGTTTTTGTATAATTTATATGACATGATGTCGATTTTTGTGAAAATTTATGTGAGATGCTGTATGACCATCTAGTAATTTTGTTGGCAGTACCTCTGCGGCAACTAAACTCCCCTAATGCAAACTGACACTTTTTCTGCTAGGTTAGGTTGTTTTCAGTTTAAGGTTATATTTTCTGAATAGGTACATTGTTGCCGGATCTCTCTCTCTAGTCTCGACATCAACTCGTGTTCTTTTAGATCTGGTCTGTCCTTTTTAAACTGTAACTAATAGCATCGTTTAATGGAAATTTTTTGCTGTGATCGCTGGTTCGACTCCAGCCATGGGACATCGCAGGAAGCTTTTTTAAAAATTAAAATAACGGACAAATATTTGTTAAGTCACTCATATATTAGCGCTAAAACATTCCAAAAATAATATGAACATAATACAATTGAAAACAAAATTTAGGTTATAACAAAAATAAATTTTCATAGATCTTTTAAAGTACATCAACACAAACTGCAGTAGCTTTGCAAGAAAATAATATAAGCAGCGACTCCAACACGTATTAAAAGACAACGAAATTCAAAATAATAAATAAGTATAACTACTTATTTATTGTTTCATACAATTCAGCTTAAGTAGTTTCTGAATCGGATGATTTCTTAACACCAAAACAGGGTAAATCTTGTCTGTTTATCTATAGATAGATAGATATTTATTGGTGCTAATATGCCACAAGTGCACTTACGTAAGTAAAAAAAAGATTACAATAAAATTAAAACTAATAAGAATCATCGGTTCAAATTCAAACGTCATTCAAGAAGGACACGAAGTTGGCGACCAATCAGAGCCCGGCATTCCAGGTCCGCGTTGTGCCATCTAGCGAACTCAAATATGCGACCGGTTAAGCCATTTGAGGATGACGAAATAGAAAGTTCTACAGAGTCGGTGATATCATAGCAAATTCCATTGTCTGTGCTGCAAAAACCATTGCGAATAATTACACATTTTATGTTGAAAATTGAAAATAACCGCCGCGTAATTATGATCTCGCTATATAAAATAAGTAATTCATTTTTGAGTATATTTTTAAACTATTTCAGGACTATATTCGCAGAATCCGAAGTGCAAACTTTCACTGGCTGTTTTGTAATACCGGGCCTAACGATAAAAATAAAATAATTAATTATGACGAAATCGCGGGCGAAGTCAATTTTTTAAAAATTGCATATACCTTTAATCACATCAAGCTACACATTTCAGTTCTTAAAATTTAAATTTTCGAAAAAATAAGTTGTTTAAAATTCGAGCGGCGTGACTGTAGAGCTGCGAAATGGCGTTTCGTTCAAACCCTTTAAATCCCGTACCGCCCCGTGGTCTAGAGGCATCGATCGATGTGAGCCCAATGTGTATGCAAACGTAGAGGGTTCGATTCCCACTCGGGTCCGACGCAAATAGCTTTTTTTAAATTTAAATATTTCCGCGAGTGAATGCAAGAGAGAGACAGCAGCTTCGAAGAGCGAGATAGATCCACCAGTTTCAATTTCAAATATTTCCGCGAAAATTCAAATTTAAAAACAACCGCCGTGAGAAGTGCGCGCGCACCAAGATGGCCGACACCCCGGGAGATTTAAATTCAAATAATGGAACTTAGAAAAAAAAATCGGAAAAAATTCAAATTTCAAATATTCCCGCCAGAAATCCAAGATGGCCGCCGAAGTCCGACGCGTAATTCCAGAAGCAAATTAAAAAATCTAATGCGTAATTTAATCAGTAGCACATATGTAAATTACATATCAAACTTCATATGTGATTAATTAGATCAAACCGCGAAATTAATTAGATCAAACCGCGGAATTAATTGGGTCAATCCGCGAAAATTCCGCGAAATCCGCGAATAAAACCGCGAAATCCGCGAATAAATCCGCGAATTAAACCGCGAATCCGCGAATCAATTAAAAGTGGTGGGGGAAAAGTGCCCCTGTCCTACTAGTAAGAACATATGTAAATATATATAAAAATAGTGAAGTTCTTCTATTTGAAATAGAATAGACTAAATTCTGATCACAGTGAAACCCGGTACCATTAGATTTGTTATGGTAACGCTTATTGGATATGAATGACGTTTCTACAGCACATATCTTTAGATATTACTAGCTTTTGAGCCCACCACATAGTTGGTACTGTCCATACAATTGCATTTTTAAAATATAAATTGTAACTAAAAAAAGTTGCAGAAGAAAATGTTTAAACGTCTTTAATGTAGAAAGTGTTCAAAATGTACAAAATGGATAAAATAGATATTATTATGTCGTGTCCAACGATTAGAATTCGCCCAACGTTTTTGGTGTCATAATTATGCTATAGCTATACGTTGCGGCACCTAACTTTATGCTATGTATTGTACGAGTATATATTGCTATGGTTTTAAGCCCTACCAATCAACTCTGTTAGCATTGCCAAATTAATGGACATTTCATGAAAGCTCAAGAGTAAGATATTTTATATAACTGCAAAACTAAAACTTGAATTTGCCAGAATGAATACATTTGTAATGAGATGCCAGTAATTGCAGAATATTTAATTAATGAACGCAATAAGCAAAGCTCAATTTGAATAGGGATCTAAGTTGAATGTAAGTTCAGTTAATTGATTAGGTTTGTGTTAAAGTAAATGCCAAGCCGAATGAAATTTAATAATTACAAGATGGATCGCAAACGCAAGGGAATGAAGCGTAGAATTCAGGTACAGTTTAATAGTGAAATCCAGTCAGGGTTTTATAAGAAAGGTAATTGAAAGATAGATAAGCTTATGAACTTGCAACAGTATGATTTCGAAATAAGACATAGACCAGGGAACATGAATGTAGTAGCGGATTTCTTAAGCAGAAAGGAGGCAGCAAAAAGTAAACTACAGAAACAATGGTAGGGATAGAAAAAAATTATCAACAGGGAAGATTTTCGAAGGGAACTATTAACCAAACAGGAAAGTTTAGAATTCCAACAAATAAGAAATTTAGTGCAAGATAGTCCAAATCAAAAATATAAAGGTTTTAAAATAGTAGAAAGTTTATTGGTAAAATTACTAGGTGGAAAAGAATTAATAGTACTATGTAGAGAAGATGTAGTTAATGTGGTGAAGGAAATTCATCAAACTTTCGGACACTGTGGGAGAAGAAAAACATGGTTGATGTTTCGCGAATGTTTTTACACCAAGAACGATATCAAATTCATTAAGCACTTCACGAATTGTTTCACGATCTGTCAATTAGCCAAAAAGAAGAATTATACTAACCAGAACGTGATCAAAAGCATAAGAGTCAACGAACCATTAGAGCTAGTCGCGATCGATTATCTAGGAAATTTGGTACAGGGACAATATGGGTACCGACACATTCTAAGCATGGTGGACGTGTTCTCGAAATATATTAAACTTTACCCAGCAAAACACAGCAACACAGAACATGTGATAAAATCTATGGAAAAGTTACAACAAGAAGTGACACAGTTGGTAGAAGAAAAGATCGGACAGAAAGGAAAGGAAATTGAGGACAGGATAAAGGGTGTCGAAAATAAGACACAGGAACAACTAGCACAACATAAAAAAATGCTTGAATTTGGGTTAATCAGTCTTGCGACGAAAACAGACGAACAGTGGGTCAAGATACAAGAGGGACAGAGCCGAAACGCACACTACATTGCCCTGGTCGACAATAGGATCACGAGGGAAATACAAGGGGTACATGAGAGGCTCGAACAGGTACAGGAACTCTCGGCAAACACGACGACTACCAGCTTAAACAACGAAATGATACCCAAGTTCGGAGGAAGGAACGGCGAGTTGCCGATGATCTTCCTAGCAAAGCTAGACGACCTAATGCAATCCAGGCCAGTTCCATCGCCGTACGAGTGACTCTAGTCTGCCAGGAAGCTCAAAATCCATTATTTGAGGTTATCTGTCAATGTGATCCAGACCCACACCAAAATAAACAATTGGGAGATAAAGGCGGGCCCCATAAACAAATGCTAGAAACCAATGACGATTAATGCCGCGAAAACTAACTAATTTAAATAGTAACCAATAGAACTGCGATCGATTTCACTTGTTTTGTTTATTCAATTTGACGCGATCTTGCAAACGGCGTCCATCTTGGCTTATATTTGACCCAATTTTAGTTTTAGATTGTGCGCGTTTGAGCTTATGCGGAAACAGATCCGTATTTAATAATTTTAATAAATTATGCATTCAGGGTGGACCCAACCGAGATGAGTCTGTGCTTTATCGATTTGAGCTAGCGTATTATTGGATTAATTGCAGATAAATAAAATATCATAAAGGGTATACAACTACTTATTTTTATCTATCAATTTACAAGTAACTTTTAATCAACCTAAGATTTGATAACACGAATACGAAAAATATTTGCGTGGTACCCTTATTTAAAAATTAAATTAATAACATATTACAACACTAATTAGACATACCATTGCAATATACAACGTATTTATAATTATTTAATGTTTTGCCCTACAATCACTATCCTTCATACATTATGGTAAAATTTGTTATTTTGCTGTTATATTTAACTTTTTTAATTCTATTTAGTTTCAGACAAATTCTCTCTTAAGATGAATTTATGTACTTCATATACCCTTTAATAAATTATTAATATTAAATGTTATTAAATATTTCTAGCTCCAGCAGAACACGATGACTCTCAAAGCAGCTCGATTTTTTAATTTTTATGGTTGAAGTTTAGAAAAACTAACAAAAATCAAGATTTTAACCCTCATTTTCAAGCGTTGAAGTTTTTTTCACCCCAAAAAACCATGAAAATCGATGCATTTTGTCTAGACCAGATTTTTCAAAACGCGTTTTAGAGGGAAAATGGGTTGTTTTTAAATTTCATCCGTTGAAGTTTTCGAAATTCCTGAGACAATTTGAAACCAAAATGAACACCCCTCTTTTCTACCCATTTGTGTTTAATTTCTTTAGCTAAATAGTCTTGTTTTTTCAATACATTTTCAACTAAAAAGTGTCATTTTAAAAAATCTTTTAGACTCATTTACCTAAAAAAACGCAAAAATCTGGTCTAGTTGTTGAATCTGGTCTAGCAAACCAAACTTGACAGCGGTAACGATCTAAATGAGTGTTTTGAAATTTTTTATCAGATTTCAAATCAGTGTCAACCAAAACGGTTGACACCTCAATATTCATTGTTTTATATATTAATGTTTTAAAAATCGAATTCCTTAAAAATTTGAGTAATCATTGAAAAAATAATTTACTCACTCACCTTTTTGAAACATATATAGGTATTTTTTAATGAGACCAAATTTATAATAAAAAACAAGCAGAAAATTGTATTTTTTTCCCAGCCGGTTAGAATAGTAGGCATTGCTCACCTCATCCGAGGTAAGAAGGTTCGTTTTTCTTACCTAGGAAAGAAAGTAGATGATGCAATTTTTATGAAGAAACTGTACCGCATGCACAAAGCAACCACTAATAGAGGAGTTTCTTAAATGCACCTGTCAAATAATTGTTAGGGACTGGCCCACCCGTCGGACGGCGCTAGTGTCGCCACTCGGCAAGGTTGTGAACCAAACTATAATTAATAATGGGTCTGTATGTGAAGAAGTGTTGTTTCAAATTGTGCCGATTTAGTGTAGGAGACACAAGTTTCCCAACGGCATAGAAAAACCTACTAATAGAAGCATTTTCTGAATGCATCTGTCAAATCAAATAATTGTTAGAGATTGGCCCATCCGTCTGGAGGCGCTGATGTCATCTGTCCGCCTTTTGAAAAGTGCGTAAATAGTAAACTCATACGTCAAACTGACACCGACAAATCATTTAAAATGCGTGAAAAGCATTTTGAACCAAAGCAAATTGTTGCAATTGAGCACGACTATTGTAAGATTGACAATACCTATTAAACAATATTGCTATTTGAATTACTTAAATATATTTGTTATTCGCAAATATTTTGTTTGAATTTTCCATAATTATTGTAAACTTCAGAACCTATAAAGATTTTGCATATTCCGATTTATGCGGTTCAAAACTTTAAAATCGAGATTCTGATGAAGGCAAATTATGTATATGCAAAATTTGTATTGGTGTTGACAGTATATCCTTGATTAATCCAAATATCCTAGTAATGGCGTATTTAAATTTTGCCGCCTTGCTGGAATAGTTTCTGGCCCACCCGTTGTAGGGCGCTGAAACTTTTATTCAAGCTTACTGTTTGAGAAATCGCTCTATTAGTGGTTGCTTTGTGACCGCATGTTAGCTTACTGCTGCCGCGTGCTGATTCTGACAGCTGACATATTGATAGTTGACAGACTGACGGATAATCTATATATTTAAAACGTGAAGCGTTTTCTTTCATCTATTTTGAGACTTCCACCCGGCCGATTTCGATAATTCTTTTTTTAAATGAAAGCTGTCACCGTGTAGATGTGCACAAAAGTCCTAAATTGAAAATAGCTCTCAAGTGGTTGCTGCCGGCCATGCAGTAACAGTAAACCAAGTATATTCTCGAAGTCAGCCTGCGACGTTCTGCGGATTTTTTACAATGGACTACTGTAACTACTAAATGTTTATTTGAAATCAACGGTCTGCTGGTTCGTTAGACAAACGTCAAAATACATGTAAAATGACAGTTAAAGAAAATCGGTATTGCTCAGATGCTGTAAGGTGTTTTTTCTGCTTATTATAATTATGAGAATGTGCTTATTTACACACTGGTTCATTGCTTTCCCTGTTGGTACAAGCATAAGCATATTGTTAAAACATCCTTCGACGTTATCCGACACCTGTTTTTCATACTCTTCCATCGTTCCATCGTCACAGTTTTCTTCGTTTAAGTTGCATTCAGTCATCGCTTTTGTAATCTATTATTTCAAAATTCTATTTGGCCTTCTCCTAGCTCTTCTTTGTGGTATCCTTCCCATTCTCGCTGTGCGCCTAGCACGTGCGATGACAATTAATAAACCACGAAGACAAACTCTGGATAAAGTAGGAATATATAATATTCATCACAACCAGTATTTAGCTATCGTCAAGTGTATGTAGCAATGTCAGGTGCTAGTAGTTTTGAAAACTTAAAAATTCAAATTTTACCTGATAGATAGTGCCATACGTTAAACATTGTCTAGAAAGGAGTTTTGTAAATTGCAAAATATTTTTCAACGGGTCCCATTAGTTTTTTTTTTATTTACTGTGGTTTTATCAGCTCGACGATGATATTTAAATGGCAGTTGCTCTCAAGACAAATACGTGTTATAATAGTGGTTTTTAAAAATACAATATCAGTACAATAAGGACATATTGTCTTGAATTTGCATAAGGGTTCACCTGAGAGGATATTCCAAGGCGGAATAGTTTTCCCAACTTCTCTTGAAACTCGGCAACGAAAACTTATGTCAAGCCGTGACAGATATCGCCAGGCTCACTAACATAATATATTCCGGCATCAAGAACGTAACAGCAAAACCTGCGTCCTGGCTTAGAAGAAGGGCGAGTATCACTCTGAAGAATGATAAGGCACTAAAAATCAACAACACACCTCGGAGCCTTTCATTCGGAGGAAAAGATCTACCAATCGATTAACACTGTGGTTGAGCCTGCCTTTGAAAGTTAGAGCACTTATACTACTGAGAAACGCATCGTAACGTCAATGACGTCAAAATTTTCATAGGTTTTGGAGAAGGGGAGACAGTCTTCATTCCTCGAATAACCCTTATTCTTTCAAATTATTCTTTTCAATTTAAGAGACTGCAATTTCCCGTAAAAACCTGCTTTGCCATGACCATCGATAAGGTGCAGAGACAGTCGCTGAATCAGGCTGCGGTTGACTTGAGGGAAGACTGTTTTTTTCTCGATCAACTTTATATAGACTGTTTAGGAGTCAGTTCACAAACAACTTAGTGGTGCTCAAACCAAAAGGGAAAACATCCAATATCGTCTACAAAGAAGTGCTTTTACCCTGTATTCGACGGGATTGACGTCTACTTTACAGATCGTTACATAATAGAATCTGGGGAAGGTAAGATGTTGTAATTCACCATATTAGTTCTTTTTACATGTAGGGTCAAACCATTTTCAGGGCTTTTCGAAATTCATTCCTCCAAAGGAGCTAAATGTTGTAGACATGTTTTTGTAAAGATCTACAACGAGGAAACTACTACAGGTGGGAAACTGAAATTC
This sequence comes from Agriotes lineatus, assembly GCA_940337035.1. Classification (NCBI taxonomy): domain Eukaryota; kingdom Metazoa; phylum Arthropoda; class Insecta; order Coleoptera; family Elateridae; genus Agriotes; species Agriotes lineatus. The sequence continues at coordinate 104,279 of CALNHX010003279.1, read as the reverse complement.
GGCATATTAGTTTGTTTTACAAATCAGATCAAGTAAATGTCAAGGTTTTGCAGAATTCATCCCCGAAAAAGGTTAAATGGGACAAATATGTTTTTCTAAATATCGCTCCAAGAAAACTACTACAAGTATAGGAAGTTAAAATTGAGCATATTAGAAATTGTTTTAAATCGGGTTTAATCAGTTTTAGGGTTTTGGAGAATTTATTCCCGAAAGGGGTTAAATGAAACAAATCTGTTTGTCAAAATATCGCCACGGGAAAAGTACTACAGGCAGTAAGTTTAAATTCGGCATTTTAGTTAGTTTTACTAATCGGAAATAATTTTTAAAGTTTTTCGAAATACATCCCCTCAAACTGGTTAAATAGACCAGAAGTGTTCTTCTAAAAATACCCACAAAGTAATTATTACAGGAAGGAAATTGAAATTCGACATATTAAATTGTTTTACAAATTAGGTCAGATCAATTTCAGGCTTTTCGAAATTAACTCCCGAAAGGATTAAATGGGGAAGATGTGTTTTTCTAAAGATCGTCACGAGATAGATACAGGTAGGAAGTCGAAATTCGGCATATTAGTTCGTTTTACAAATCATGTCAAACCATTTTCAGGGTTTTGCAGAATGCATCTCCTCAAAAGAGTTAAATGAGATAAATCTGCTTTTTAAAGATTACCTTAACGAGCGAACTACTACATATAGCAAGTTGAAATTTTGCACATTATATCGGCTTACAAACAGACCATATCATTTCCAGGAATTTTTGGAATTCACCCCCAAAGGGTGCTATAGTGTAAATGATCTCTTAACGGTTGATACTGTGTGAACAAACCTTTAGTGCCGATATTCAGTTCGCGCCCATCTAAATTTGTTAAATTGGCGATTTTTTTTTGTGGTGCTCGGATTTTGTTAACTCGTGCCACTTCGGCCTTCGTCTCATTTTTACAGCGAAGCTAGCAGTTTGCACGGTTATTCTATAATCCGATGGGGAGTTAGTCTGCTCTTGATTCATTGTGTGCCCCATGCCGTTTGGCGGAGTTTTGGTGTACAAGCGAATATTTGGACATTTAAGTCCGCGCCGATTGGCGGACTTAGTTGCAAACAGGCTTCTGAAAAAAAATTCCTGCACATGGGCCATATTCTAGGGGCGAGTTAATTTGGAGTTTTGTCCGCTCTCGCGTGAAGCGCAACAAAATTATATCTCTCTTGCCTGAATATGAAAAGCAATACTATGCATCCGACGAAAGAAGATCCCTGACCATCAATGCTGTCTGTGTGGTATAAGATTAAAAAATTCCTAGTCAAATCAGCATCCATAATTTGACAATTAATTGAGGTTGACAGAGTTGTCATACAATATACTTTTTGAGGTTTTTTTTAACGACAAAAACACTATTATGTATTTATTTCAAAATTAAACGAATAAACAGTGAAAAATTGTATTTATGTAATGTAATTTAATAATAATTCTAAATTTATGACTCTGCATTGAAATTGAAAGTAAAGGAACAATTTGTACAACTTTGAATGGTAATTCCCGTTTTTAAATTATTAACGGGTATGTTCAAATCTGGCCCTGGTTGTGGTTCTGCCAACTGTACCATTTTGGATATTTTTTTTACTTTCGGGGGAATCCTCCACATATCCCTCGGCGACGATTTCCAACCTCCATGGCGTTTCAAGTCTAAAACTCCTCCACCCTGTGAAGTTAGTGCAGTAGCCGAGGTTCTTCGAAAACAATGTCCAGTAAAAAGGTGTGAGTTTTCAAGTTTTAAAAAGGAAGCAATTTTTTTAGGCATATGTAATCCCAAATGTATTATGCCCAATCGGCTGCTTCAATACTTGCCCATTACGAACACTGAGGAAAAACCGTGACTGGTCTGTAGGTCTCATACCAAGGTACTTTTTGGTGATACGTATCCAATTTAGTTCAATTATTACAAAATGTCTTGAAGTTCCAGTTTTTGTATAAGGTATATTTACTCTAACAATGTTCTCCTTTATTTCTAAATCATGAATTCTTATTTTACAGAGCTCATCGCTTCTGCAAGCACCTGCTACGCCCATAATTAAAGCAACCTTTAATTGGAAATTTTATTTTCAGAAATTGACACACATGTTACTTACTTTTATGGGAATAAATTCCTTATTTTTAGCTTTTTCAAGAAAGGTATTGACTTGGTTAATATTGAGAACTGAAAATTTTTTTGGCTTATAACCCACATTTTGTCGTTTCAGAAATGACTGTAATTTGGGATACTTGAAAATGTCGACATTATTTCTTAGGTTTAATGTGGATTTAATCATAGAATAGATGGACCACGGTGTTGATGATTTGTACTGTTTCGATTTTTCTGCAAAATATACTAAAACTGCATTTTCACTTATTTTTGTCACTTTTTTTGCATTACACCATTCCTTAAAGTTAGAATAGGCCTTATTATATCTATCTTGTGACTTTTCAGGTAATAAATTGCTGACAGTAGCTAGGGCTGCAGCACGGATTTCAGGTGGGGTGCATGATAAGTGTTCATTGCTTCCCATGTCAGACATTTTGGGTAAATCTGCAGTTCAGATTAAAATGTTATATTTGTCAAAAGTTTAAACCAATTTACTCGCCAACTTACTTTAAAATTTCATAAAATTTAGAAAAGCGACGCCGATTTGACAGTTCTTATTCGAATCAAGCAGCCTACTAGTTAGTAAATGCTATTTTTATTTTTAAAGTTTTTCATTATCCCATTCATAGAATTTTTAAGTTTTCAGAGTTACTTAGGAATAAACCTGTTTAGAAACATTTTGGGAACAGCATAACATTTTTCGAAGTGGATAAGATCGGCAACGCCTTCTCTGGCGCGGATTACAAGTTGAGTTACAGTGCTCATTTGCTTTTCCCCCTGATGAAGCCTCTAATGAAAGTAGGCGAAACGTTGAGTTATTCGACCTCAATAATGACACGGTCCAGTACCGGAAGCCGTTTGTTACCTACTTAATGACAATGGCCGTGAAAGCCTCCAAAATGTATATAACTTTTTTTTGTACCCTGTGTAGCACTCACCACCTTTGTGCTTCCTATTAAGTTCGAAATTGCATAGCTTGCCGAATCACGTTCTTGACGGCGGTTACTTATTTCGTTACGCAACTGGCGATTAATGCATACGACAATAATTACATATATTTCTAGTAAATCAAAACTAAAAAGGATAAGTAAAATTTAACAACGAATTATTGTGATATACTCGTGTATAACATTCTTCGACTAAATAGGAGCGCTCGGAATCGATTTGGGAAAAGTTTATAAAACCCTAATTGAAATGAGCATTAGCTGGCACTAAGAAATGCTATTTAATTACAGCCGTCGACGAAGCATTCCCAAAACATGACGCATTTATAAGCAGGGTAATGTTTCTAGCATTAAAGAAGTTTTTCCCACAATCGCGGGTGGCGCGGTTGTACACTAGTTACAAAATTAGAATGCATTTAAAATGTGCTATAAGTAACCTCCATAAAGAACGTGATTCGGCAAGCTATGCAATTTCGAACTCATCGAAAACCACAAAGGTGATGGGTGCCACTCAGGGTACGAAAAAAGATTGGATAGAATACCCCTGACCTGTAACTCGTCAATCACACAGATGTGCGCTACCAGGTTGTACATTTTTTTTAGAGTGCTATGTGCCGCTCAACGGAAGGTAGACATCATTACACGGTTCCTTCTGCCTTAGATAATTATTAAGAGTCCCTCAAGGATAGCGTGAAAGACATCGGGGTTACTTAAAAACAAAAGAAGAAAAGAAAGGTTTAAAAATAAAGTCACTAAACGACAGACCACGTAAAAATAAATATGCAATGCTTACCTTCGATTTTAGACGGCCAACATGTATTTATTTACTTCAAAATGCTATCAAATGCTGATTTTAATAGATGGGTGCAGTAATGCAACAAATCAAGACAACCAAATCTACACCAGAGTACGGGCGATTTTTCGGGATACACACAACGGCATTTAAAGTTGCCGAATAGGTGATGGAAGCTGGAGAAAAACTATTTTAAGAAAATTACACTTTGCTTTGGATGGACTCGTCTTTGTACAGGTCGGTAACTGCTACATTTTCATGGTGCACAGAGTCCCAGGTTATTTACGTTACAAGTCCGGTAAATTAATTTTTATAGTAGAATTCGATGTACTTGGACAAGGCGAAGGAGGAGCTGAGTCTAGAATTTCGAAACTAGTACTGTGAACATTGTACATACGTCTTATTTAATTTTGTGTCGCAAATTTAATTTTAGATAAAGGCGGTTAATGCAGTATTAACCTTAAAAACTTTATTTCCATTATTGTTACATCATTGTCCTCTTTCTTTGTTAATGTTATTATTGCAGCAGCATGCATTATTGTTGATTTTATAAATTCGAATTTGTATTCTTTATTTTTTGTGTTTCAATAGATATGTGTTTATATTATTTTCTTGATATCTTAGCGACTATCAATTTTATTATTAATTTGCACGCCCTGGTATTTATACCTTTCTATTTGCTGGAAAGTACATTTTTCTATCTTTCATATCTCCTCTTTCCTGTTGATTTCTCTGGGATATCTTACACTTTGTTTTTCCTTTACTGATTAATAGTCTCTTACTTCTTCAATCACACCTACAATTTCTTATAGTTTTTGTTTGCTTCTTGAGATAATTACAACGTAACGCCCCATTTCAAATTAATTTCTATAGCGCGTTAATGCATTTGGCACCTTATTTCGGACCACCTTATATCTAATTATTGTAGCAAAAGAATTCAAGTTTATCGCAGCAGGTGTTTGTGCGAAGTGATAAACGCTGCGTTTCGAGCGTTGAAACTTGTCTAACATTTCGATTCTAGTAGGCCGCTCAAATAGCTGACAGAGTATTGATTTTTCGAGAAACACGCTCTCGGGGATTTGAATTGCTGGGCTAAACTAATTTTAAAGCCGTTTTTGTTGCTTAACAAGCAAAGCCGCTGGCGTTGTTTTTATAAGGCGCATTTTGTGTAGGTAAAAAATCTCATCTTATTGTATTCTTTGCGTACTAATCTCTATATTTATGCTGGGTTGCATTGCGCTCTCAACGATTGAAATCGCTGCGATGCGTCTTCTGCAAGAATTAGGACGTGAACACTGGTAAGAATGTTTCTGCGAGCTTATATATTTTCGCTTTCTAATTTCTACTATTTGGGCCAGTAGCTAAGGGCTAAAATTCAGCAGCTACGGGCTAGAATGAGCTAATATCGTTTAGTGTGAGTAATGTTCTTGTATGGGCTCAAGGGAAGGCTAAAAATTCAGTTAATTCAGTTCCCCGATTGTGCTTCCGCATGTGTTAAGAATTCTCGACATGTGCTGCTACCTTTTGCGGTTAACTGACTAACAGTGGCGACCTTGGGGGTCTCAAAACTTAACAGCCAAATCCGGATTAGCGTCTTCATGGATAAATGCAACTCAACAGGATAATTCTACTTGCCGATAGCTGGACTTCAATATCAAGTTAAACTGTAAGTGCATTCCATTATCAGCTCTGTTTTTTCGACAAAGGCATTCGCCTTAATTATGTCAGTTCTTACTAAGATCTTAGCAAATCGAACTGAAAGAGTTTAATCAACTTTTTGTGAGTAACGACAAGGCGCCCAATTTGTTTACTCCTTCTGTTTAATTCAAAAGCGCGAAGCATTTCTTCGCCTGCTTCTTACACCACTCCATATTCTGCCAAAAGCTAAAAGAGCTAGCCGAGGCTTTGTCAACCGCTTCGTGTAGGACTGTACAACAAAATCATCAGCGTAGACAACTATTTGTGATTCCTTATTTATTATTGTGCGTTCATAGTTGATTTTCCTTAGTACACTTTCCAAGATATTAAAAGGAAGACTTGATAGTTCATCTCCATCATAGTTACTCTTTGATTTACTTGGAAATATTCTGTACTTCTTGTATTTTTTCTGACACATATATGTGTCCTTCGGGGCCATTTTGACTAGTTCAATTAATTTTCTTTTAATTTTTGATGTACCCATATCCTTGACCAATTGGTTTCTTTTCACTCTGTCAAAAGCAGTTTTGAAATCAATAAACAACATATGAATCGTTATATTGTACTCCCAGCTTTTTTCAATTACCTGCTTGTTTGCTACATTGCTGAGGGTCTCCGTTCATGTGTACTGGTACTACAATTCCTCGTTTCCATTTTTCTGTCAACTTAGTTATTTGTCGTATTTGGCTTATCATTTTGTATATATGTTTGTGTAATTGTTCCCTACCATATTTTATTAATTCAAAACTTATTTCATAGCTTCCAAGTGTTTTCCTATTTTTACATTTAAATACGTTTTTTATTTCATCCTGGGTTAGTTCTTCTATTCTGTCCTCTTCCTCTACTGCTCTTGCTGTATTTCCTCCTCCTTGTCCTTGGTTTGTTGTAATAATGTTCTTTCTTTTATATTTTGTGTCTCTTAATGTGACATTCCTTTCCAGTCTTTTATTCCTCTTGCTACATTATAATTATGTGTCATCCTCTTTATTTGGTGCTATAAAACTTGAATTGTTCACCCTGTTTTGCTCTTGTAATTCCTTCATTTTGTTATTTAATCACTCCTTTTTTGCATAAATTTGTTACCGCCTTTCTTTTTTCTTTATATCTCTGCAAATTCTAATCTTTTCTCATCGGCGACCATTACTTCTCTCCTTTTTTTACAATTTACCATGTCATCGTATTCTTTATCATACCATTCCTTAAAACTTTCTTGCTTATGTATCCTATAATCATCTCAGTTGCCTTATTTATGTTTTGCTTCATGTTATGCCATTTAATATTGATTTCTTTTTGAGAACTATGATCGAGTGTCTTATTTAATTATCCTCATACATCTTTCTTTTTTTCATTTTGTAACTTTTCAGTTGCCCATTTTTTCCTAACTTTTTTTGCGTTTTACTTGCTGTGTCATTTTGCATTTTGGCAAACACCATGTAGTGGTCTGTATATAGACTAGCGCCTCTAAATGATCTCGCATCATTGACAAACATCGATTTCGCCTTAGGTATCAAGAAGTGATGGATTTGGTTTTCCTGGTTAGTACCTACCTGGTACCAACCAAGTCATTTTGTGTTCTGGTTTGTGCTTAAATTTTGTACTGTTTATTATTAAGTTTATCACTGTTACAAAATTACAGTCTTTCTCCATTCCCGTTTGTACTGTTACGTACAAGCCGTTCACGATCTTTTTGGGTCAGGTGAGGCTATGACCATCTAGTAATTTTGTTGGCAGAACCTCTGTTGCAACTAAACTCCCTCATGGAAATTGTCAATTTTTGTGTTAGGTTAGGTTGTTTTCAGTTTAAGGTTATATTTTCTGAATAGGTACATTGTTGCCGGATATTCTCTAGTCTCCACATCGACTCGCTTTCTTTTAAATTTGGTCTGTCCTTTTTAAATTGGAAGTAGCATCGTTTAGTGGAAATTTTTTGTTGCAACAAAATTATTTTGGGCATTTTGACTTTTCCTTTGACAGAAATTAAAATTATTTTTACACATTTGATAAATCATTTATTTTCTTACGAATATTAAAATATTAAATCTGGCAATGTGGTGGCAAGAAAATGTCGAACAGACACTGACAGAAAAAAAAAGTTGCATCCGCTACATCATCGAATCAGTAAGTCCAACATGAAAAGAAAAAATCATAGCCAACTCTGTCCCAAAAAGGTCGTGAACGGCTTATCTTTATATATATAATTCTTCTGTACGTGTGTATGTGACTGAACTCCTCCTAAACGGCTGGACCGATTTTGATGAAATTTTGTGTGTGTGTTTTAGTGGGCCCCTGGATGGTTTAGATTCACAATTGGATCCGGTAGGTGGCGCTGCAGTCGGGTTCTAGGAATTTTTTTAAAATCTTTTTGACAAATTTCTCTTTTTAAATTTTTTAAAGATTTCTCGCATATCATAACATATAACCCCAAAATTTCACCCCCCTCCGCCCCCAATATTTTTTAAAATGAAAAAAAAATCGAAAATTAGAAAATCGAAAAAACCTAGCTGAACCTGCTAATAGCAGGCAAACCAACGTTCGGACAGGACAACGTCTGTCGGGTCCCCCAAAATTTCACCCCCCCCCCCCCCCTCCCACCGCCCACCAATATTTTGATATCGTAGGGTCTATTAGAGATGACGTAAGGCCCAGGTGGTTGAGCTCCACAATACACCTGCATATTATACGTATAAAACGTTTGTAAGTCACAGAGGGCGTAAATTTTCAATCCATACTTGGCCGGCTTTTGAGCCATATCTTTATATATATAATTCTTCTGTACGTGTGTATGTGACTGAACTCCTCCTAAACGGCTGGACCGATTTTGATGAAATTTTTTGTGAGTGTTTGAGTGGGTCCCTGGATGGTTTAGATTCACAATTGGATCCGGTAGGTGGCGCTGCAATCGGGTTCTAGGAATTTTTAAATTTTTTTTTTGACAAATTTCTCTTTTTAAATTTTTTAAAGATTTCTCGCATATCATAACATATAACCCCAAAATTTCACCCCCCACCGCCCCCAATATTTTTTAAAATTAAAAAAAATCGAAAATTAGAAAATCGAAAAAACCTTTGCTGAACCTGCTAATAGCAGCCAAACCAACGTTCGGACAGGACAACGTCTGTCGGGTCCCCCAAAATTTCACCCCCCCCCCCCTCCCACCACCCACCAATTATTTTTGGGCAGAACAACGTTTGCCGGGCCAGCTAGTCTTTATATATATAATTCTTCTGTACGTGTGTATGTGACTGAACTCCTCCTAAACGGCTGGACCGATTTTGATGAAATTTTTTGTGTGTGTTTGAGTGGGTCCCTGGATGGTTTAGATTTACAATTGGATCCGGTAGGTGGCGCTGCAATCGGGTTCTAGGAATTTTTTTTTTTGACAAATTTATTTTTTAAAATTTTTTAAGATATCTCGCATATCAGAACATATAACCCCAAGATGGGGTAAAATGGGGTAAATAAGCCTAAACAATCGATATGGGTGTCGTTATTGAGGTTTTTTGGGACGTTGATTGCGAAAATGGCATTTACTCTAAGACGATGGATATGACATAAAATTAAAACTCTATAGTGGTGAAACGGGGTTTCAGAGACAAATTATTTTTGGGCAGAACAACGTTTGCCGGGCCAGCTAGTAAGGTATATTTTGCAGTCACAACAGTTTCCCAATTTGGGCATTGAAGTCACTCAGCACCCTCCGTGTTTTAAGCTTTTTTTACTTGATCGATCACATTTTCTATTTATCATAAAATTTGTTTATCTACTCCAGTGGGATAAGTAACGCATTACGTCACTCATTTGACACTATTTCAGTTAGGTAATGAAGCTCATTACACCACTCAGTTATGCAATGGTTTCATTACGCAACTGAGTTGTGTAAATGACTTCATTACGTAACTGAAATAGTGTCAAATGAATGACATAATGACATTTGCCTACTAAAATATTTTTGAAAATGACAGATCTGACATTTGTCTTAATGCACTTTTCTCAATTTTAGGCAGTCGTAGATAAAATTTATTATGGCTCCCGGGTGGTGTAGCTTGAACAAGCGTCCACGTTCGATCAGTAGAGTTAAGCAACGCTCTTTCTGGTCAGAACTTGGATGGGAGTTCCACGGCTGCTTCTCTCGGCGCCTCGTGGTACGGCTGCCACGGAAATAGTTGGTCTCGGATGTCATAATAACATTATGACAGTCGTTAGTGGGGTTGGAAGTCCCCATAAATGCACAGCGACGCCTATAATTGGCCTAACGGCTGTTGGCTGAGTGCGAAATAAATAAATAAATTATTTTGGTACAAAATTAAGAAGTTAAATTCGGGAAAATCACCACACAATTCTCAGGTTGATTTTATACTGTGCTCACTTTTGCCTGTCGGTAATTTAAGGCTAGTTAAAATGAAATGTATTAGCTGATGTTCAAAATAAAATGGTTAAATGCCCCTTTCTTAATATTTTATTGAACTGCAATATTATTTAAGCTAGCTCTCGGCAAACCACAAAACTGCTTATCTCAGGTTGGGTTCAGAATTTCAATATATTCACAAATTAGTAGTTTATTTTAGATTATTCGTCCTTGAGTAGCTCATATACGCGGTTCTGGTAGATAAATTCTACAATCTGTCAAATGACACAAACACTTTGCCAGTGCAACAGCGATTACTTGAATGCTAAAAAATCGTGAAGTTAACAAGGAATCATCGGGTAATTTGACTCAATTATCGCTTGGCAACAAAACCTCCACTTTATTGTTACAGGAATGACGTAGATAGGACGCCAACCATTCACTTGTATCTGATGCTTACTGACGCCAAAGCTTTTATGGATTATTACGGCGTAGCTGGACCCTTGAATATGCGATAGGCCTCTTCAGCAACGTTCAATCTCGTATTTTAATAAGTTTCCCGAACTCTGATACCCGATTTATAGCTAATTCCTATCTCGTAAAATTCAGCTTCAGCTGCTTAATTGTGCCGGAATTGAAGCTCTAAAATTTCAGATGTCGGCTGCCCATCTTCATTCGAATATAAGATGGAAAATTTCTAATTTTATTGCGCGGAAACTGCCACAAACACTTCCACTGGTGCACGGTGATGTGTACAATAAAATGTAACACTTTTTATAACTGGTAAACACTTTTTATTTGCAAAAATATTAAATTCAAGGGAGCACAATTTCGATCAAACTGTCTTAATTTATTATTTCAATTGTTCCCCTTATTTTACAAAAACGCATCGCGTTGCTGTTACAGCGATAATTTTTGTTAAATAGAAACTAGTTTTGATAGCAAAATATACAAATGGGGTAAAGTTTGATTACATAAACCTTAAATTAATATTTTTTTAAATCTAAAAATATTGTCCTTTGCTTATAACTATCATTGTTCCTTCCGTTACGCACACAAATGTTTTACCATCACTGATCTGCTTTTTCACTTTGTTTTATTAATGCACTGAAAATTGGGTTCAAATTTACACACGTTGCCAAATTTCGGGATTGCTCTTTGCAATTTTCTATTATCCTTTATTCCGATCTCATTTACCTTTCAGATTGCTTACCATTCACTGACCTGTACGTTTATTAATAATTACGCTCCTTTAGTCTGCAAATAACAAACCTTTTGTGTCAATTAATTTTGTTTGGCCTGGCGTTAAATATGCACAAACCTATTTTATTTAATTATATTACTTTATTCAAACTCTGAAATATGCTTTGCTTATGCGTGCTATTATCAGTTTAATTACTACTTCTCGCATCTCATTACCAATGCATTTAATACTTTTATTATTGTTTTAAATTGCAATTCCATAAAATATCTTAACTCTGTGCTTTATTGACTTGGCTAGATATTTTGCACTGCAAACAGAACCATGTCAATATCTCTTTATTTCATTAGCCAATTCCATTATTTTTCCTGGTATTAATAACTCATTTACGTTCCATGTTGCTATTCTGTTTTTTTTTTCTTCTTTTTTTACCTTTATATTTTGATATTTCATTTAAAACCATGGATTTCCATTGCAGTTGTCATCATTTCTTTATATTGGGCTGCTAATTTTCGTTTTCTAATTTATTTTGTTTGCCCTTGAGTGTGTTCTCAGTAACATCCCATTGATACAGTTTACCATCTATTATCAACTTTTGTTGGCCTATTTTAATCTTACTCCTCCTCCTCGGTCCAATTACCCTCGAGAGGGTTTGGTGACACCATTGTAATTGAAATTATAGGAAATCGATAGTGATTCTCCAGTTGTCCCTGTCCTGAGCTAGTTGGATGGCATCGTGCAACCCTGTGTGTAGCAGATCTTCAACTCGATTAGTCCAACGAGTTGGCGATCTGCCTCTTGGCCTCTTGCCTTCTGCCTTGCCTTCAATTATAAATTTTTCGATTGTTCCTGTTCGCCTGGAAATATGACCGAGATACTGAAGGTAAGAGCGATTGATCATTCTTAGCAACCGGGTGGTGATATGCAATTCGTTCAATATCGATGTATTCGTCCTATGTTCCGTCCATGATACTCTGAGGAGACGTCGGTATACCCACATTTCGAAGGCTTCGATACGGGATTTGTCTGACTTCTTCAGTGACCACGTTTCTGATGCGTATGTGGCTATGGGGAATATGAGCGTTTGTACTAGTCTAAGTTTTGTGTTCTTGTTCTTAGTGATGTTAGTGTCCTTCCAAATTTTGGTAAGTTTAGTGGTTGCCGATCGCGCGATGTTTATTCTGCGTCTTACTTCACTTTCGCTCTCTCCGCCGTTCGTTAATGAAGAGCCTAAATATATATATTTATCAACCACTTCAAAGCCAGCAACGTTCTGCAAGTGGAGAGAGTTGTTGTCCGCTTTGTTCACTATCACGACTTTGGTCTTGTTATTATTCAGACGCAGTCCATATTCCTCACTTATCCTGGTCAACCTCCTCATGATATAGTCCATTTCCTGGACGCTCGCAGTAATAATCAGTGTATCGTCAGCATACCTTTGATTATTGAACTTCTTGCCACCGACTGAGATACCACCTTCCCATCCATCCAGCACTCTTTTCATTATATACTCACTGTATATGTTAAACAAAGTTGGAGAGAGTATACATCCCTGTCTAACTCCAGCCTCAGTATTAAATCTAGTCGAATATGTTTTTCCAATTCGCACTCTGGCCGTATTTCGTTCGTATAAAGATTTTATGAAGATTATCAGATGGTCAGGGGTTCCCATTTTCCTCAATATTTGTCACAAGAAGTCCCACTTGACTTTGTCAAACGCCTTGGTATAACCGACAAAACACAGATACATGGGGACGTTAAACTCTCTGGCCTTCTCGATTAGCTGTCGGGTGTTCAATATCTGCTCCCTGGTACCCTTCCCGGGAACGAAGCCCGCCTGTTCTTCAGAGATCTCAGGCATTAAGAATGGCTTGAGTTTTGCATGTATTATGTTAAGCATAATTTTGCTAGCATGCGATATTAAGGATAGCGTTCTGTAGTTGTTACAGTCTGTGGGGAATCCTTTTTTAAGCAGTGGAACAAATATGGATTCCTTCCAATCTTCTGGCCATTCACCGGTCTCCCATATTTTGTTGCATAATTTGTACATTATCTCTATGCCGGTGGCTTTCATAGATTGTATGACTTCGGCAGTTATATCATCAGATCCGGGTGCCTTGTTGCTTTTCAGTGAGTGTATTGCTCTTTCCACTTCTGACTTCAAGATAGTGGGTTCCATTTCCGTTCCAAGTGTTGAAGTGAGTGCTTGTAGGGAGCCACCCTTATATAAGTTCAGGCAGTATTTCCTCCATACATCGGCGATTCCTTCAGCATCATTTATTACTTGCCCGTTCTCGTCTTTGATGGTTTGTGAGCGAGGTTTGAATTCTCTAGATAAGTACCGCACCTTATCAAAAAGTTCTCTTGATTAGTTACGATTAGCGTGTTGCTCCAGTTCTGCGCAGATGTTCTCTAAATGCTTGTTTTTATCCCGTTTACAAGAGCGTTTAATTTCCCTATTGAGTTGTTGGAGTTTCATCAATCGATTTTCGTCGGAACCGCCTTGTAATTTGGTCTCTCTACGTTCTTCGATGAGACGAAGAGTGTTGTCAGTCATCCAATGCTTCTTCTTCGGTGTTCTTGTAGCTCGACATTTTTCCACGGATTTTGTAATCCAGGATTTGATATTCTCCCATGTTTGATTTACGTCACCATCCAAGTTCGGTAATTCCTAATCATTTAGAGTTTTGAGAAATTAGGATCGTGAATCTCCATTCTCTTCCCGATTGAAGACTTTTTAGGTGTTCCCAGCTTCATTTTGAAATTAGCCCATAGCAATTTATGATCACACCCACACACTGCGCCTTGATGCGCTTTGACATTTTTGAATTATGATTTTCATCTGTTACTAATCGTCATGAAATCAATCTGATTTTTATATTGTCCATCAGGACTAAGCCACGTAGATATGCGCCTAGGATGGTGTTTAAACATAGTATTAACAATTGACAAATTATTATCAATTGCAAATTGTATCAGGCGGTCTCCTCTGTGGTTTCTAATGCCAAGTCCGTAATTCCCTACGTTTCGTACAGCGTCGTTCGTTGTGCTACCAATTTTAGCATTAAAATCGCCTATTGCTATGCTTGCGGTTTTCTGCTCAAGAGTGTTATAGGGATACTCTATTTCATCGTCGGCCGCATCTTTAGTGTGCATGTAAGCCAATATGATGTGGAAATTAGTTGGTTTTGCCAGTAAAGTGATTTTTATGAGTCGGTCATTTATGGGTTCATATTCATGTACGTATTTTGCGAGTTTGTTAGGCACTATCATTGCTACGCCGTTTCTGCCAGTTTTAATCTTACTACTGTATTTATTTCCTCTGTCGCAATTGCTTTAACTTTTTTTAGTATTTTGATGTCTTTGTTTGTGAGATCATTATCTATATAAATACTCTTAACTTTAAGTTTGCTTCTCGATATTTGAATTTTCTCTTCCTATCTTATTTTGTTCACTTCTTCCAATTTTATATGCTTCAGTGACAGAACCAGTAATACCTAGTTCTTTTTAAATCATTTCAAAATTACATTGTTCTTTTTCCACCAGGCCTTTAATCACTATGTCTTTTTTTCTGTTTTTCTTGAAGCTCTAGGGTTTTCTCTAGTGTTGACCCCTTTCTTTGTTCCAGGTTAGGTTTTCAGTCAGTTTTGACACAAACTGACACAAAACTTAACCTGCTAACGTCGAATTTGACATAGACTTAAAATTGACAGCAGGGTAACCAACATTAACAGTGTCAACCTAAGAAAAACAATCACAACCATTTATGGTCACCCGGTACTTATCCTTTATCTAATAGACGTGTCTGTCCGGGACGCTGTTTTGTCTGTCTGGGACGCAGTTTTGTCTGTCTGGGACGCCGTTTTGTCTGTCTGGGACGCTGTTTCAGCAGCCAAACCGTAAGAGATAGAGAAAAAAGTTATTAAAGTTATATGTTTGGAATGGTCATGTCAGGTCAGGAATCACAAGAAAGAGCGTTTTTCAAATAGAACGCGTATTAAATAAAAATGTTTCAGCAGCCAAACGGAGCTGCGACCCTCTGCGCCTTAAAGCGTCGATCGGTTAGGCAATCACTTTGACACATTCCAGGTCTGGGTACAGTTTTTATTTAATACGCGTTCTATTTGCAAAACGGTCTTTTTTGTTTTATTAAATGAGACATTTGTCTCACTGGACTGCTAGTATTTAAATAATCCTTTAAAAATTACCATGTCCTACTCACGGTATTAAGCAAAAGATACATTCGAAAAGTTTATAGAAATGTATAAATCTTTCCCATGTCTATGATCATATGGATCATTTTCAAGCAACTCTAGTATAGGGCATTCAGGAAACACAAAACATTTCAATTTTTTTGAAGTTGGTATGTGCATATAATTTTTCTACTAGGGATTCTGTATTTTGTTTTGCAAAGGTTTCCACGCCTGCATACTGGCAGATTTGAATTTAAAAATGGCATTTAATATTTCTCATTGTCAGTGTCAAAGTAGATATTTTTCTAGAAATTCTATTCAGAAGTTTCATAAAATGTAATAAAGATATCCATTAGTAAACGCTACGTCAATAGTATTCAACACAGTATTTGTATAATATCCTTAAAAGCAGTTATTTACAACATTTATGACAGATGGGTAGTAAATGTCACACCCTTAACCTATTTGTTTTAGGAACTTTTTGTAAATACATTCCTAGACAAAGGTGAATTTTGCAAGTACACTCATGAAATTTTAGATATCAAAGGCCACTTTCATGCAACTGCACACACTTTTTTTTTCTTGGACATTTTTATTATTCTGATCAACCAAGCGCTAACCCAAAACTTTTAGAATTTCTAAAATTCCACACGCCACATCAATACTTGACGAAATCGCATTTACACTAAAAGTTTTGGATTGTACGCTCTAAAACTGCAGATCAGTGTGCATGCCTGGAGTGTTACGATTAGCGCGTGCATTACTTGCCCGCGCCCCGGCGTGCACGTTTGGAGTTTCGCTCCAAACCTTCGCGATGAGAGTGTACGTGTAAATGGCACTAATAGCACTTCGTATCGTGCCTTCGCGCTTATCAATTATTGTGTCAATTAATATCTTCCATTTCATAACAACTTTCAGTTGCTTTATGCCGCTAATTACCTTTTGTATTGCCGCTGTTAATTGTAAAGCAAACTTCAGTTGCTCTATGCCAGTAATTGCCTTTCGTGTTGCCGCTGTTTATTAATTGTAAAAATAGCAAATGGGGCTTATTCGCACAACTTACTTTAAGAGCGCACTGTCGGCGAAAACATTGGTTGTATTTTCTTCCTATTTACACGAGAGCTGCATTTAAGCACACCAATTAGCGTATCAATTCTGCTGAGGCCTCCGCGGTCTGGGAACGACGCAATTTAAGCGATAGCATATCATAGAAGCTCATTTTAGCGACCCCTTCGCTGCCGGCGTTTGCGTCTAATATTCTAGTCCGGCCTGTTAGCTGGCACGAGACCCGTGTGCTATTTCAATTCAAGTAGAATAAATCAAACGTAACTTTTCACATCTGGACTCATCTTGAGCTTAATGAGCCCAGTTTATTGATTAATTGAGGAGACACTTTAGCGCTTTTCACTTTCACGATACAAGTTATAGAGATACTTTGATTATGGTTGTGATATATATTGGAATGGTGGCTTGGCTTATTGTAGTTTTACAAGCCCCACAGTTAGTTGCTTCATAATTATGTAATAGTTATTTACTATACAAGTGGGATAAGAGCATCATTAATATACGTGTGTGTAAGTTACAAACGAGTGCGTAGCACGAGTTATGTAAGCACACAAGTATATTAATGATGCATTATCACACATGTATTGTACAAAATTTTATCTACGACTGCCTAAAATTGAGAAAAGTGCATTAAGAGAAATGTCAGATCTGTCATTTTCAAAAATATTTTAGTAGGCAAATGTCATTATGTCATTCATTTAACACTATTTCAGTTAGGTAATGAAACCATTACACAACTCAGTTGCGTAATGAAACCATTACATAACTGAGGGGTGTAATGAGCTTCATTACCTAACGGAAATAGTGTCAAATGAATGACATAATGAGTTACTTATCCCACTGGAGTAGATAAAAGCTTATAAAGTTGAGACGCCTTTTATTTAATTGCGTAATATTACCTCTACTATTTTCTTTTAAATTGATTTAATTTGAAATTTAGTTATTTTATTCTGTTTAATAAATGTAATGCATTTGAGACTCTTATTGTCTGTTCTTTGATATTCTAATTTTATAATGACTTTTAATTATTGACTGATACTAAATGTCAGTTTGACTTTAAACAACTATCAAACAATAATCAAACCAAAAATTGACAAATATTCTTTCTACTCACAAATCAATGACTCAATTCACTAAAGTAAGTACTGTGATAAATTTATTTCACTCATTTAATTGTTTTTTTATTAAATATTCTTCTATAGAACTAATTCAGACCAACCTGAATTCGTCTTATTTTCACTGCTAGTCACCTCAAAACACTACTGCTCCCGACGTTTACAGCTCAACTTATTGATAGAGCAGCCTCGATGCTCCTCCAACTGTCCAACAAACTCCGACCTGTTAAAACCCTGGCCCTGGTTGCTTACACTTTTGTATGCTACTGTCAATCGAACAGCCTCCTGGTAAGTTTCCACTAACAGATGGTACCCAAACTAATCTTCTATTTTCCCCAGCTCCTACTTTGTAAGAATCAACCAAATAGAACAATTCAAATCAATCAGTCACATCAGAAACTTCCGTCAAATGATAGACTCGTCCTCCGTACAATCATCAAATTCAGTAATTAATATTAATTATTCCTTGTATGTGTTAAGTAATCCAATTCCATTTAAATATTATTATATTCTTCTTTCTTGTATCTAATGAAACCATATTCCATAATCTCTTCAATGACTGTATACTTGCATTATTTCATAATTATATTTTCACCTAGTAGATTTGTTAATACCTTTTTACTTTCCCATACCCATAGGTATAGGGAAGTCTTGGAATCATGAAAATTTTGGAAATCGAGATTTTCACAGAAATATCCGTTTTGGGCCTCTAGGAACCCAAAAAAGTGGTTTTTAAAAAATGTCTGTCTGTGTGTGGGTATGTGGGTGGGTGACGCTCCTACAGCCGAAAGTATGCTCCGATTTTGATGCGCTTTGGAATGCGGGGGTGTATCAAAAATTCATCGACAAAATAAGCTTTTCAAAAAAATCCGAAACCGGAAGCGGAAGTTACGCATGTTTTTTTGGTATCACTGTTTACGTGATTAAAATTTTTATCGCGGATAACGATAGAGGGTCATAAGACAAATCTGTTAGTTTTTTGCCGAACTCGCTAGGTTTAAAATGAAGGGCGCTATGATTTTTTGAAAATTTTGAGTTTAACGCCCTATTACTCAAAAACGGATGAATCGATTCAATTGATTTTTTTTTCTGAATAGTATATGAAGGCTAACATGGGGTGATATAAAAAGTGTTTTGAAAAATATTAAGGGGCCTAAATTACAAATTTTCAAAATTTTGGAAATTTTCTAAAAATCATTTCTCAAAAACTGCCCACAGGAATTTGTTTAAACTTCATACACTGATAGACCCCGAAAAGGGCTATCGATCTGTTTTTTAAAGAATGTCATTAATTATCTGTGGCGCCCTCTACGAAGCTTTGAAGTTTGAAAATTTAAACCCCTTTAATTAATAAACAAAACAAGATAGGTAGCTGGGGTTTTCACTGAATTGCTCAGTGCATAATGGAGCATATGAATATGCAAAAAAATATTTCACTCGTGGATATATGTAAGCGCACCGGCCCCCTCCCCCCTCTATTTTTGAAAAATATTTTTTTTATTCTAACGGTTGTTATATTTTTGCGTCAAAGAATATTTTTCCGCGAAAATAAAAAAATCGATTTTGTATGCCCTAGAAAATATAATTTCCAGGTACTTAGAAAATTTCACCTCGGTGCTACAGCCGTTTTGAGGAAAATAATACATAAACTAGCACAGTGGCGGCTTGTCCACTTGGCGCCATCTACAGAAGCTCGTTGGTCACGTTTTGAACTACATTCTTTTACCTGCGTTTTGATACTTTCAGTCTGCAACCAAAGAATATAGATAGGGGAAGAAGGACAGCGTTATGGGCTATAACGTATATGCTGTGATTTGGGTTGCATAACTATTTACTTGGTTAAATATATCATTTTTTGTTCGAAAATGCCGCTGGGAGCTCCTAGCGTCAAAGTGCTTACCTTATCAGTGGCATTCAGCATGTAAATGCGTCATTAGCATTCTTGAGCTATAACAGTGTTGCAAGAACTTTCTCTCTACAATTCCAATAGTTTTACAATGGTTGTACCTACCCGAAATAAACTTGTATTCTGCCAAAGAATATTTAAGTAGTTTGATTCTGCTTACATCTAAGTTAAGTTAGTTACAAAGAATATTAAATATAGGTGTATATTCTTTGGTTTGTTTTGTTATTATTTAAAACATTTGTTGTCAATCGGATGAACTGGTACCAAGTAAAATAAAGGTTTTATAAGTTTCACATGCAACACTTTTAAACATTTAATAGGTAGCTAGGTACCTATAAAAATTACATAAGAGGTTTCTAATATAATTTCAACAAAAAGTTCACCGATGAGCGCAAGATTATACGGAATACGGATTGTCCCCACTTTATTCTCACAAAATTCTATAATGAATATAGAATTAGCTATGTACAAATAATGAAAAAAAAAACATTAATAAACAATATACGGATTTTATTTAAAAATTTTAATACGAGAGGAAATTATTGTTCAAGTAATGTTGACGATTAATATAGTTTACAGTGATCTATTTTAAAAAGCAAATAAAAACAAAAATAATATTGTATCTTGTGAAGTTGATACGTATAGAGTACAGTACGGCTACTAAAACAGTACGCCTTGAATATCTCATTTACTTGATGCATTAAAAAATATCTATTTAGGCACATTTAAGTTGGCGATCTCTCTATGTATAGTCTCAGCAAAGAATAAGACAATATTATTCGAACATTTATTATCGACATTAAATTATCTTTCAGAAATGTATGCAAAAATTTAATTTGGTGATTAGGGATCTGATCCAAGTCCTGTACAATCTGTTATTAAAAAAAATGAATCGGGGCGGTTTTCACAGAAAACTCACAATTATTTAATAATTTATACTCTAGTTTAAATTACTGCACTTTAAACGTAAATTAGAGTAGAAACGAAAAAGAACTTATGTGGTTAAGGAGCTGCAAACTAATCGAGGGTTGGGGTTCAATACCCAACAATATACCTTTTTTTAACAAATTATCTGTTTTCTTTATTTACCTTGGGGTTAAGTGGTAGAACAGTATGCTAATTCGATTAGCACGCCTGAACTTTACCCCTTTGAGCAACTTATGTATTCATAATTCAAGTATATTGTAAAATAACAATTTCATTTATTTTTGCTCAATAAACGACATTTATTATTATTATTATTATACTTAAGTCGCTCAAAAATTATGCCAAATAGCTATTTTTAAATAAATTATTATTACTTGCATTTGACATAATTTTTGGGCGATATAAATAATAATTTGTTAATAAAGAGTTAGGTACCTATTGTTAGGGATTGAACCCCAATTTGCCCCAACCTTTTACGGGTTTAATTACTTTTTTTTAAAGGCAGATTATAGGAAATTTGAGTCAGATCCATTAACGCCAGTTTAAATTAAAATATTTTGAAATAAAGATATACATTTCTTACTCTCGCCAATTTCAATGATCTATTAACGAGTGCGACGCGATAACCGTGACACGGCCCGTCCACTAGTAAAGTTTAAATAAGTTTTTTCGGTTAAATCGACCCGAAGTAATTCGCGAAAAGACTATTTTAGATGAACCCAACGTTTATAGTGTTAGGGACGAAATATTTGATGGTTTTGGGGTGCATTATTTTTAAGTTTTAATTACTACGTTTGCCACGCCCGGAATGTTTTGAGCCCTAGAATGTAATATAATGTTGACGGATGTATTAGGCATTGGTTCGCGGTCAGTTTTTCGGGGACCCAGACGCCACGTGCAACCAATGAACCGTATCAATCGGGCTCGGGTAGAAATGAAATTCAAAAATACACAGAACGTTTCGGGGTGCGACAGCGGCGCGACGTGTGAGTGAGAGTGGTCTGATGTTTTGCGTACTTATTTCTTGGCGTAAGCGATTATATGAGAATCAATAATTAATTATAAGGTGATAAGTAGCATAATGCGAGGCGAAGCGGCGAGCGTAGCTAGGCGTAATTAGGTAGAGGATTAATTTAACTAGAGTAGAATGTACGTACTATTGTAGCTAGTTGAATGGCATTTGGTAGACTTTTTGGCAATTACAGCAAATGATAAACGTCAGAGGTTCTTGCTTGTGCTAGTGGATTATTTGATAATCAAAGGGTTAGACCCCGCAGGAGCACGTAGTCCGCACAGTGGTCTGTGGAAGCACGTAGTTCCACAATCGGAAGCACGTAGTTCCGTAATGATAATGAGCCCGGAAGCACGTAGTTCCATGATGGGCAGTAGCCTAGCAAGATTTACGGTAATTGCTGTACTGTGAAAGATCAGTATACTACGGTAGTTATTGCCGACTCTGTACGGGTAGTAACAATAGTTAATCTAGTGGATTACTATTGGGCAGTACTAGCGAAAAGTACCGACAGCTAACTCAACCAGTGAAGGCGGCGATGAGGTGCCAAAGGGTTGAGGCTGACGGATGTAAGGCCCAGCATTGTGATGCCACTGCCAGGAGTACGGAGCGGCCTGGGGGGCGGCCACCCCCGGTGAGTACAATTATTATTATCGATGAGATTTACAGGTCAGTAAGTTTATGTTCTTTTACATTTAACTGCCTGCCTCCGCCACTGGGCCAAGGAACGTTCGAACCTGCACTGTTTGCGCCCCGTTGCCGCTTTGTGGTCATGGGTGAGTTGCATCCACCACCTTGACACATTTCTAAAGTAAGGGAAATTGAATTTTAATATAACACACATAAACTACCGTCTAACAATCAGAAGTGGGATATAGCAAACAGTGCAGATCAAATGTGGTGTGTGTAATATCGATATTGAGCGATTTAGATAATTATAAGAAATTAATAATTCGCATTTGCGTATATTTGTGTGCTTGGAGTATTTGCTTGTGGTGTTTATGGATGTGCTCCGTGACAGGTCGCTACTTAAATAAAATTGTGTATAGCATATGTACGTCCAATCACCTGGTAACAGGTGAATGGCTTCTCTGTGAAAGCGGGCTCAAAACCTGGCAAAAAGGTCTTGTACAATTCTAAACCCTGTGAGGGTTGTTGATCAACTTTATTAACAGTCAGTGTTGATAACGTTGCAGGCAAATATGTGTTTACACTGCAAAAACAACTAATAACTCGAATTTGTCAGCAAGACATTATTAATGTTGGAATTGAAAATAATTTACAAAACCACTGTTACTATAAAGCTACTGTATTAAACGTAAGTTCGTTCAGCTTGTGTGAATTTATCTCGTAAACTCATTCAGCTCGTTCGAATTTATTTCAAGCGTTGATAAATTTTATTAGTCATTAGCAGATGTAAATTATAACTGGCCAGTGGCATAGTTATGGGGGGCGATGTGGGGTTGGATCACACCCCCAGAGCTTGTAGGAATAACTGCCTAAATACAATTTTTCTTAAATGAATGATTGAATACCAATTAATTCATTTCTTATTATAGTGGGATCAGTTTAATTGAGAATTAGTTCATGAACCGTTACGCCACTGTAACTGTCAATTAATTCAATTACAATAACTGTACCCATAGTAGAACAATTGCGATTAGAACAATTTGCGGAATGCTACCACTAAATTAACAAGTAGCAGAAAAATGTATAATTATGTAGAAATAGCTATATCAAGCGGTTGTAGTATTTACTTTGTACCCCTTTAATTCGGGTTTGTAAATACTTCAGCATTTCAATTATTGCATGATTATAGGCCCTTGAATAAATCAACAGCTGAAAGATATATTGCATTCTAATTATTTTTAAAAATCCATCAAACCGAACCGAAAGCGATTTCAAGGGCGGGTCGCCCGGGTAAATCTAGCTTGGGCAGGTACCTATCGCTGCACATCTGGTTTGAAACCATGTGAAACCTGATACCGGGGATGGTTTATTGGAATGCAAGCTCTGATTTGAAGGGTTGCTAGTAATCATGTGAATCACTAGAAAGGGGTAGGGTCCGCAATAGACATTATTTTTAGTAGTCTGGTAGTGAAGGTCGTCACTGGTTTGATTATGTAGCTGAATTAGATGCTGTGTTATTGTTGGTATTGGTGCATTAAATGCTGGATAGCTTTGTTATTGAGTTGTTGCCATACTTGCGAGTATTGCGGGAGCTGCAAGACCCTCGTAAGTACTACTCGTAACCCATGAAAGATATAGAGCCCCGAACTAATAAAGCCTTTTACTAAATAATAATACCATTGAAGTTTTTATTATGACGTATACAGCTGCTTTGGGTGGTCATACTTGAGAACGATGTATCAGAAGAGCTTTGTCTACATAATCGTCTAAAGATGAGCAACTATCAATTCCCATACCGGATCGTAGATTTCGGAACTCAACGACATTGTTAAAAACCTCACGCAACTTATTGAATTGTCATTGTCTTAACCCGTGTTGCCAAACCGCCACAACCTTAAGGAATTCAAGCTGTTCCTAAATTTTGTTCGGGATACAATAGGCTTGCTGTCGATCGTAAACAAATAGAAAAGCTCAGGCGAATGTATCAATGGACAAAATAAAAACAACGGCTTATTACACGATTACCTGTCTAAAGGGTATTGTAAAGAACTCAGTACGACGATTTGCCATGTATTAATATTAGTTGGTCCCAGTAGAAAAAGAAATTAACTAAAGCCTCCTACCGCCACTGATATTTGTCATCACAGCAACAACAATAAAAAAAAATGTTAGGGCCCAAGGAGAGTTTGAATGAAGGTTGTGTGCGCTACTACCACGACAAATTAGCAGTAATTAACAAATGTGGAGTCTTGGCTGGTAAAAATGCAGCACATTGCATCCTTGGTGGTACATATTTGGAAAGCCATATGCAAGTAGCCGCGCGAGCAGAAGATTTCGCTCTGAACTAGTGGATATTCTTAAACACTTAACAACCTGCAGTCTAATGCTCGAACAGCATCGTTCTTTTTCCCAAAAGAAGATGTTCTTACAAGAAACTCATTTAGTCCAAGGGCACTACGAGACACACTTTAGTGTTTCTGTTGCCATCAGCAAGGGCATCTCGATAGGAGTATCCCTTGTGTGTTGGATATTCAGAACAACCTTGTTAGCGATGTAATGGAACTTACTCTTCAAACCATTATCCCTCTCAACGAGCAAAGAAGCAAAATACGGTATTATGTCTTCATGATGGTAACTCGAAACCAAAGTATTTTGAACACTCGAAAAAGTTTGTCAGACTGAGACAGCTGGGATAATTATTGGCAAGTTACTCGAAACTTACATAATTCTTAAATCCTAATCGGCGTATGCCCCTTAAATATTATTGGTTAAGAAGAAAAATGGGCGAGGCAGAAGGTGTATTAAACTCGAAAGCTGAATCGTTTCACCGTCAAAGGCCATTCGTTGCTCATTACCGAGAGTATATGTACAAATCGATCGTTTGTCAAGTTTTGTTTACCCCACCAGCTTAGACCTAATGAACGAATACCATTAAATATCTTCAAAATCAGTGGCAGCTCTCGTATCACCAGATGGTCATTACGGTTACAGGATTAATCAGCAAAGTTCTGGTTCCTGCACGAGAGGTAGCTGCAGTTTATCGCAAGGACATCTGTATCACAACAAGACGGATTCCCAAAACATCGAAAATTTAGAAATAGTCCTGAAACTGCTCCGAGAAGAATGCCTCACGTTGAATCTTGAGAAGTGTAAGTATTGTTTTCCAACATCAACAATCAGCCACTGGGTTTGAAGTTTCCCCATGAGAATACGACCTGGTTACATCAAAACAGAAGCAGTCAGCGCTTTCCCAACTACAATGGACGCTCATCAAGTTCATCAACTTATAGGCCTAACAAGCTGTCTTCAAAAGTTTGTAGGAGATTGTGCCATTGTAGATAGATAAGCCACTAACTCATCTCGCAAAGAAAACTGCTGCGTGGACGTGGAACTATGCAGGATAATCGGCAGCACAACACCTAAAGGAAGTATTGTAGCACAAGTTAGTGCTTACATTGTACAACCCTACGTTGGAGACTGATCTTCACCTTGAGGCAAGTGCAAAACGTCTCGCTGAAATTCTATTAAAGATGAAAAATGGGGAACTATAACCTGTAGTCTACTACCAGCTTTGCAAAGAGGAATTGTTACTTCTACGAACCCTCAACGTTGGCGGTTGTGGAAACCATCCAGAAATTGTAAGAATATCTGTTGGGAACAGAATTTAAGGTAGTGACGAACTTTAATGCGTTAACGGCAATGTCTATCAGACGTGATCAAACGCTGCAGTTACAAACCCCACGGAATCAACAACTAATATTCTACAACTGAAATCTGTTTGACTAACGGAAGAACAATGAGAGCACGATCAGCAAAAACAAACTGCACAAGGCAGCGTAAAGATAAAGATGCGAAGGAATACTAAGTCAAAAACTTGTTATTGATAAACAAGAACATCCTTGGAGATGGTACTATTCGAAAGTTGAAACCTCCGCAGTGGATGCAAGTAGAAGCAAGGAAGCCAAATAGGTCAATGTCGTCTTGGTGGATCACATGAAATCATGTGTACCAATAGGTAGGGTCTCAGATAGTGAAAATGAAATGGATGGTCTCTCTACGTGTGGAGACTGGAGATCCAGTAGCACCATATCGCGAGGACGCGAATGAATGCAGGTTGGCCGAATGTTAGGGACGAAATATTTGATGGTTTTGGGGTGCATTATTTTTAAGTTTTAATTACTACGTTTGCCACGCCCGGAATGTTTTGAGCCCTAGAATGTAATATAATGTTGACGGATGTATTAGGCATTGGTTCGCGGTCAGTTTTTCGGGGACCCAGACGCCACGTGCAACCAATGAACCGTATCAATCGGGCTCGGGTAGAAATGAAATTCAAAAATACACAGAACGTTTCGGGGTGCGACAGCGGCGCGACGTGTGAGTGAGAGTGGTCTGATGTTTTGCGTACTTATTTCTTGGCGTAAGCGATTATATGAGAATCAATAATTAATTATAAGGTGATAAGTAGCATAATGCGAGGCGAAGCGGCGAGCGTAGCTAGGCGTAATTAGGTAGAGGATTAATTTAACTAGAGTAGAATGTACGTACTATTGTAGCTAGTTGAATGGCATTTGGTAGACTTTTTGGCAATTACAGCAAATGATAAACGTCAGAGGTTCTTGCTTGTGCTAGTGGATTATTTGATAATCAAAGGGTTAGACCCCGCAGGAGCACGTAGTCCGCACAGTGGTCTGTGGAAGCACGTAGTTCCACAATCGGAAGCACGTAGTTCCGTAATGATAATGAGCCCGGAAGCACGTAGTTCCATGATGGGCAGTAGCCTAGCAAGATTTACGGTAATTGCTGTACTGTGAAAGATCAGTATACTACGGTAGTTATTGCCGACTCTGTACGGGTAGTAACAATAGTTAATCTAGTGGATTACTATTGGGCAGTACTAGCGAAAAGTACCGACAGCTAACTCAACCAGTGAAGGCGGCGATGAGGTGCCAAAGGGTTGAGGCTGACGGATGTAAGGCCCAGCATTGTGATGCCACTGCCAGGAGTACGGAGCGGCCTGGGGGGCGGCCACCCCCGGTGAGTACAATTATTATTATCGATGAGATTTACAGGTCAGTAAGTTTATGTTCTTTTACATTTAACTGCCTGCCTCCGCCACTGGGCCAACGAACGTTCGAACCTGCACTGTTTGCGCCCCGTTGCCGCTTTGTGGTCATGGGTGAGTTGCATCCACCACCTTGACACATTTCTAAAGTAAGGGAAATTGAATTTTAATATAACACACATAAACTACCGTCTAACAATAGTAAACGGTAAAGTGAAGTTTTACGAAAAAATCGCAAATTCAGAGATCTAAACGGAACGAACAACAAACAAGACTATCAATCTTAAAAGGCGAGAGTCGCGTGTGAACGGCAGACCGGGTACGTCACCGCAAACAGCATTCGCGATTGGTGCATCAACAAAATTTGGTTTGTTTGTTTGTGGTGGACAAAGTAAACAAAACACGCGATTAGCTTAAACTAAAGTGTGATTACATTGACTACAAATTCGGTCGCTGTGAAAATACGGGCGAAAGTCCTAGCTAACGCCGCAAGACTATCACAAGCTCAGAGCGGCGTGCAACGTAAATTTCCAGCGCGATACGGCAATTGGAATCCTACTGCGATAACGTTGAAATCATAGCACGATAACTGTAAGTGAAACGATTAATACTCAGGTGCAAATGAATCAAACGCCAACAGGGAAAGCTAACAACAGAAACACACTAGCAGAATACTTGGACCCAAAACGGAAGAGAGCGTCGGAATCACCGGAGCAAACCGAATCGCCGGAAGAATTCGAAAATTGGGAATTGCAGAAGCTGGCTCTCCAAAAATACAAAAAAGTTAGTAGACCACCGACAACAACTGCAACCGTCAAAAACAAAGAAAAAGAAATAAAGACGAAGAGTAAAGACGAAATAGGATCACAAAAAGAAAAGATGGAGGATTTCAAAAAAATGCTATGTGAATGGAAAGAAGAAATTAAAGAAGACCTCAAGAAAAACCAAGATGAATTGAAGAAAGAATTCCAAACAGCCATGGAGGAAATTAAAAACATTAAGATAGAAAATGAAATACTAAAAAATGAAAATGCGAAATTGAGTCAAGATAATATTGAAATCAAAAAAGAGCTGGGAACCATCAAGAGTAATCTGGAATGGATGGAAAAAGAAAGAAGGAAGAACAATGTTGTAGTGAGCGGACTGAAGATAGAAAGAAGCGAACCATCCACGGTAAAAGAAGAAATGCAGCACTTTATGAGGAACAAACTGGAAATAGAAGTTAAAATAAAAGAAGCACATAAAATGGGGGAAAGCGTATGGTTAATAGAAATGGAGAACGAAAGCGAAAAAAAGAAGGTTATGGAAAACAAGACAAAACTCAGGAAAATCACGACGGAGAGAATTTATATAAACAACGACCAAACGAGAATGGAAAGGGAAAAACAAAAACAAATAAGAAAGATGGCAGCAGATGGAAGAAACAACCACAAAAACGTGAAAATTGGTTACAACAAAGTGATAATAGACGAAGAAGAATGGATATGGAACACGTACTTGGAGAAAATGGTTCCAAAAAACTAGCACAAAAAAATGAGTATGGAACCCTTGAAATAGACCCGGCATGGAAACAGGCAAAAAGACAATACACATTAAGTAATTTGAAACAATTTATACAAAAAGTTAAAATAAAAAATATAAACGAAGAGATCAAAGAAAAAATAAATAACCTCAATATAAAATCTAAACGTAATAAACGGCCGCAAGTTCCAAGTAATAAAGAGAAAGTGTTAAAAATTGGCACGTGGAACATTCAGGGACTAAACAAAGAAGGCAAACTCAAACAGCTAGTACAAGAAATGAGTAGATATGATGTCGATGTTTTGGCAATCCAGGAAACAAACATAAAAGATACAACTCAAACAGAAATCGGAAATTATGTGTACTTTAACGGAGGAGGAACCAAGAACAGGCTAGGAACAGGCTTCCTTGTAAAAAAACAGCTAAAGGGAGCAATTATAAATTACAACATGATCAATGAAAGACTAAGCACACTAAGAATAAGAACAAAGTATAGGAAGGTAAACATAATAAATATTCATGCCCCAACAAATGTTACAGAAGATGAAATAAAAGTGGAATTTTACGATCTACTGGATGAAACCCTCGACAGCTTACCCAAATACGACATCAAACTCATAATAGGAGATATGAACGCTAAGGTGGGAAACGAGGATACATACAAAGTAATCACTGGGGAAGAAAGTCTACATAATGAAACAGATGACAACGGGCAAAAATTGATAAACTTCGCCGCTTCCAAAAGTTTGGTAATAAAAAGTACAATGTTTAAAAGAAAAGATATACATAAAGTGACCTGGATAAGCCCTGATAGAAAAACAAAAAACCAAATAGACCATGTGCTAACACAAAAAATACATGCAAGCAAAATAACAAAGATAAGAACATACAGAGGCGCGGACGTAAGCTCAGACCATTTTCTAGTTCTAGTAAGAATAAAGTTAACGGCAACGAACACCATACAAAGGAATGAACAAAGAACGCGAAGGAACAACGAACTACTAAACAAAGAAGAATTACAGCAAAAATATAAAGAATGCACAAAAAACCTAGAAGAAAAACAAAAGAAAAAAGAAAATTTAGAAGAAGAATGGGAGCAATTAAAATTTATATTAAAAGAAAGTGCCCAGCTATTAGGGACCGAGAAACAACAAAAAAGAAAAGACTGGTGGGATGAAGAATGTAAAGTAGCTACAGAAGAGAGAAAAAAGACAAGAATGGTATACTTGAAAACAGGGGCACAAGAAGCATACGAAAAATATAAAAGGGCGAGGAACAAAGCACATGACTTATGCAGAAAGAAAAAAAGGAAAGCAAGAAATGAAAAATTAGAAAGAATAGAAGAAGCATACAAAACCAAGAATATAAAAGAATACTATAAATGCATAAAAGAAGAAAAAAAGGGCTTCCAATATAAAACGATGGGTTTATTGAATACAAAAGGAGACCTCTGTATGGACGAAAAAGAAATGGCGAAAATATGGGCGGACTATTTCAAATTGACACTAACAGTAAATAATACAGAAGAAGAGACACGACATCCACAACATAAACATAAAAACAAGACAAAAATTCCAACCTATGAAGAAATGTTGGAAACAATAACAAAACTAAAAAGTAATCGAAGCCCAGGGTGTGATAACATAGAAGCAGAACTAGTAAAACAAGCCGATAAAAAAGTAATCGAAAGGTTATACCAACTAATAAAGAAGATATGGGAAACAAAAACAATTCCAACTGAATGGACAAAAACAATTATATGCCCAATTTACAAAAAAGGTGCCAGAAATAGGGTATCAAACTATAGACCAATATCACTGTTAAATGTGGCTTACAAAATACTGGCACATTTGATAAATAAAAAACTAAAACAAGAATCGGAGCACAAAATTGGGAGCTATCAAGCTGGCTTTAGAGAAGGGAAATCCGTAATCGATCAGATCTTTATCATACAACAAAGTCATCAAAAATGTAATAAGAAAAATATCCCTATACATGCACTATTTATAGACTTTAGACAGGCGTATGACAAATTAAAAAGACCGGAAATATTTAAGGCGCTGGAAAACTTAGAAATCTCGGAAGATTTAATAAACCTAGTTAAAATGACCCTAAAAATCACAATGAATGCAGTTAAATTTAAACAAATATTATCCAGTGAATTCCAAAGTAACTCAGGGCTGAAACAAGGGGATCCCTTATCCACAACAATCTTCAATATAGTGTTAGAAAATATACTAAAAGAGACTAATGTAAACATGAAGCAAAATATTATAACAGGGCCCTATCAAGTTCTAGCCTATGCTGATGACATAGTAGTATTAGCTAGAACAAAAGAAGAGTTAAAAAGAATCGTCATAAACATCGAAGAACAAGCAAGGAGGGCTGGTCTGGAAATAAATGAAGATAAAACCAAATATACGATACTTACGAACAAAACACAAGAAGTAAACCAGAACATGTCCATCCAAATACCAAGCACAGAGAAAAAATATAGCTTCAACTATGTGAACAAAATAGTGTATTTAGGAGTGGAAATGAATAGTAATGGTCAACAAGGATCAGAAATAGATAGAAGACTAATGATGGGAGCTAGATGTGCAGCAGCCCTGGACAACGTGCTAAAAGACAAAAACATACAAATAAAAACAAAAATCAGACTATACAAATCAGTAATAAGACCAGCAGTAATGTTTGGTGCGGAAACGTGGGTGATCACAAAGGTATACGAAAATAAGATAAGTATATGGGAAAGAAGAATACTAAGAAGAATATTTGGAGGAATAAAGGTGAACGAAGAATGGAGAAGGAGAACTAACCAAGAAATTGAAGATTTATTCCATGAGCCAAGTTTAATTGCAGTTATTAAACAAAGCCGACTACGATGGTTGGGACACATAAGTAGAATGAACAAAGATGACCCAGTACGAAAAAGTCTAGAAAGGGAAGCAGAAGGAAGAAATAAGAAAGGAAGACCGAAAACCACTTGGTGGGATGATGTGCAAGAAGATATAAATGCGTTGGGAATAACAGATTGGAAAACAAAAACTAAAGACAGGAAAGCATGGAAGCATGCTATCAAAGCCATAGGCCAATAGGCCTGCTAGTGCTATGTATATATATATATATTCAATAAATGAGATTTTCAAGGTGTAAATATTACATACAATAAAACAATATAATATACAAAGTTACAAAGAATAGGAAGTACGCAAATATATCTGTAAGCATATAAACGTACATTTTTTAAGCTTTAAACATTACTTAAATGTTGTATTTTTTTGTTGCGTGTACCAGACTGGTTTGTAGTCCTTAAATCTTGCGATAGCCATTTCAACGTTTTATGGAGTTTGCACGTAATTAAATGATTAATTAAAAACAGTTTATGAGAGTAACATGTGTCTTGCTCGTTAAGCCACCCTGGTACTAAAATTTTCACTTTATTTACACTATATGCTAATAATGTTTTCTTAAAACTTACACACGACTTACTATTTTTAAAATAATATTCAAAATGTTTAAGTAACATTGTAACTATTTTTATTAAAATACTTGAAGGTTTTTTTAGGTAAATAACACAGTCGCCCGCACCATAGTCTTTTTGCTGTAAAAACAGTTCATTATGATGCACTACAGAGTCACGGCTGCACATATTTTGACACTGATCACAATTAAAACGTAAAAGCGTTTTATGAATGACATAACCAGCTACATATACCGTCGCACAAGATTCTAATGTGGCTTCTTGATTTGGTTGTGTTGAAACTTCTATTACCTCACTGAGTAAACTGAGGTCACCATCTTCTGCTAATTCAGTTTGTTCAGCAACTGTATATGGTATGTCCTCAACATATCCCATGACGTCTTTTTCTGGCACTTCAACATTCGCCATGTTGACAACAGCATCTTCATCAACTTCGCAGTTGGAGCTCTCTGTAGGATGCTGCAATTTAACCAGCATGTTGAACTGTAGTGCTTGGCGGAAAGATTTTACTGTGGGGTTCGAAGAATTGCCTCCCCTATACCTCAGGACCGCGAAAAGATTTTCTAGAGGATCTTGGTTTAGTCTGCTGGTCAGGAGGAAATGATACCCTTCTTGTTTTAAGTCTTCCCATAGCTCCGTAACTGACTGCATGGTTAAAATAAGTCCCTTAAAACAATAAACACCTTGGTTCACCTTGTTATTAGATGTATATGTTTGCCAAGTCTTAACCCACTGCAAATACTCTTTCAAATTATTTTCAGTACGCGGTACGTTGACGGATAGAGCACATGCATATGGGTTACGGTCTTTCAGCATTCGACTGTTTAAGCAAATAAATAGTTAATTTTCTGTACGAATTCTGCAGTATCCAGAGCGCTGGTGCTTTTTAACTCGCCCGTTCCAACAGCAGTTCTTATCGTAGCACTCATGGTGTTGGAAAACACTTGCGTTGCAAATTTAACCCTCATTCGCTGAAAAGTATTGGGGTAGATGTGGGCATCCGTGATTTTTACAGCTGCTCGAACAGTACAAGAAGATTTATCTATTTTGTATGCCTCTTCGATATCTTTCCAAGAAACTTTCTTGCCCTCCACGTAAAAATCCTTTGATAGAAGATTATTCCGTACGCTTTTTATCAAGTGCGGTACGTCATATATTGCAAAAATTTTTGCGTCGCAGACAAAAAAATACGGCTGTTCTGCAGTAACTCCTAGATTTAAAAATGCAGCTCTATTTGTAGCAGCTTGGTCACTCGTAACAGCACGCACTTTAAGTCCTATTCTTTGTAACTCTTCGATGTTTTTAATAATGAGGGAAGATAGCTCTCCATGTTTAATGGTACCTGAAGAAACATAAAAGCTGACAGGAATCTTCCATTTGTAAATAAGTCCTTTTGCCATAAACACTAGTGCATGACTAGCGATTTTGCTTTTCCGTCCAAGATGTCCTAAATCTTCGAAACCTTCAATCATATCTTGGCGTGGATTATATTCTAGACCTTTCTTTAAATGCATTTCGTCAAGTAATACGACACACTGTTTTTCATCATCGGTCATGCTGCTAACTTTAACAGCCAGTTTTTTCATTAGTTCCGTACTGGTGCCTGTATTAAGTTGGTTTAACCGTAACCATGAAACTATTGTAGATTTGGAGGGCATAGTAAATTTTAATTTTTCTCTCATAAAAAAGTAGAGGACTGGAGATTTGTGGTACATATTTAAGGTCAATTCTTTTTCAGCTTCTATCCAAGGTTGTTTAGATTTGTGAGAAAGTTGCATATTTACAAAGACGCGAACGGTTTTTGGTTTCAAGCCCAGTGCATCTAAATTAGTCCCCTTTCGTGCACATTGCTTCTTCATACGGTAAATTTGTGAATTTTTTGCCGCCACTTGTCTTCGCAGTTTTGCAATTTTTTGATGTAGCACAGCAGAACTACGGCGCTTTCTTGTTTTGGTAGGTGTTGGCATTTCTAACATGGCCTGTTGAAATATGGTTTTTAAAAATAAAACATACTAATAACAGAAAAGATTTTCATGCTGTAGGCTCCATTAAAATGCTTTACAAGCTCATTGTTTTGCCTACATATTTCTACACAATTTATCAGAGAATTCAAAACGTCAATAATTTTTCTGTATTTTATGAAACTGCCAACTTTTGTTCATTTTGTGTTATTGAATAAAAACTCCTAAAGAAGTGAAAATTGATCACCCTGTATACTTACTGCTTGGGATTTAGTTTTGATTTAATTAATAAAACTTTAAAAGAAATTTTAACTAATTATACCTTATTTAATTAGTACCTACACGAAGATCGAGCAACAAATTTGGAGAAACTATAAGATTTAAGCCCCTATAATCGGACATCGTGTTAACCTACTATCGATGGAAAATTTAAAAATTTTATTATACAGTGTGGTGATAAAGTTCTACACAAAATTAATAATTTTGTTATTTAATGTTTTTTGGGAAAACCCTGACACGTCAATTTTATTCTTTAAAAAGTGGACATGGCACCGTCCATAGACTTTCCCATACTGGAAATTGTTCATATTTTCTTTTGCATTTAACAGTATAGTTGTTTTCCTCAAAACGGCTGCTTGAGCGCTATCGTAAAACCCCTCCTCCTAACATGGTTAGGTGAAATTTTCGAAGTCCCTGAAAATCATATTTTGTATGGCATAAAAATTCGATTTTTTTATTTTCTGATTCTTTGAAGCAAAATAGTAACGACAATTAGAATAAACAATAAATTTTTCAAAAATAGAAGGGTGAGGGAGGCTTTTGTTTCTGCGCTATGACGTCATTATTAATTTTTTCAAATGGAAATCCCATTTTCCCCCCTTATGTTGATAGATCTCGCCAGTTAAATGGTGATATAAAAAATTAGTACCCCACATAACAATTTTTTGAGAAAAATACACATAAAGTTCAAAAAATTCAGATTTTTTTTTAATTAAAATAAAGCACCACATCTGTTTCCTTAGAAACGTTAAATTGTTGACTTTGACACATTTGTGAAACAGTGGTAAATGTTTTAAAATCAAAATTAGGTAGTTTTTGTCATAGCTCTTATTTTCATTAAAAATAAATTCTGAATTGTTTGAACTTCATGTGTATTTTTCTCAAAACAATTGTTACCTACGAGGGGCACTAATTTTTTTACATCATCATTTAACTGGTGAGGAGATCTATCAAAATAAGGGGGAAAATTGAGTCTTTTTAAAAAATAAAATGACGTGTTTCGGGGTTTTCCCAAAAAACATTAAATAAGAAAATAATGAATTTTGTGCGGGACGTTATCACCACACTGTATACAGAACGGGCATTTTTAAAGGAACTAACCTGTATCATAGACGAATCCGGTATGGTATCTGCATCTAATTGCATAGGCGAAGCAATATGATCTTCATCCAAATGAAAAGAGCCCGAACTAGACGTCGCTTTACCATAGACCCTTGGCATGATCTCTTTTTTAAATGCGAGTTCTTTGGGCGACACTGGCGATGTTGCGTGGTCAGGTTGCATGGCAGTTTTGTAATTTAAGGGAACAGCATTATGACTCAGCCTATTTTTTCTTGAATTCATAAACTGCTTTTCGGAAAAATGCATGGCACACACAGTTCTTTCACGTAATTGTTCTTCAGATAACGTGAAAAGCTGTGGATTGCCACAATTAATCAACCACAAATCGCGTCTTTCTTTTTCTATAGGAAAACGAAAAAAGCTTAAATCGCAGTCGGTCCTGCGATTTCGCTTACATTCAAAATATACGCACGAATTAACCATGATTAAGATTAAGCGTTCGAGTGATCAATTTCGGAAAAGGAAACGCCAAAAGAGTATACGACAACACTGAAGACAAACTTCAGCACAACTGAATGTGAATTTCCAGAAGAAATTCTTATAAGCTGTCCTGTTAATTAGCCTAAGGAATGGGACACGTCTTATCAGGAAAGCACATCAGTAAGGAACGATGCTAATGAAGAATTAATCGAAAGTAGGTAACGACCTATGACTATTGACTTATTTACGATAGAACTGACCGAAAAACCTATTTTCATAAAACGTAAAACATTTGCCAAACTTTAATATTTGTGGAAAAAATATCAAATAAAAGTCACTAATAATAACTTTTGAGCATATGATTAAACTTTGAGTAGTTAGTAGCTTATTATTTCTTATTGCAGTATGTTTAGAAAGTTTTCACTGCAAATTGTCTTTTGTTTTGTTACATAGCAACCAGAGCACACTATTCATTTGTTTTTACAACTAACACAGTCAAGGCACACTAGATTAAAAAGTGTTTTATAAAATATTTTAAAAGTTTGTGAAAATAAGTATGTGAAACCATACATGAATGAAAAGGAAAAAAAATAAGCTTTCCAATGATTCAAAATTTTGATATCCATTCCATTTAAAAAAATGTAAGTTTGGGCTGTACCTCGAAAATTACGAATCAGAAAAATATTAAAGTAGGCCTATTCTGTAGAGCCTACAATTCCCTACAAGCTCTTTTTTAAAATTAAAATTATATGAAATAATAAAAAAGTTATGCATGGTTGAAAAAATCGACCAGTTTCAGTTTTTCGATTATAACAAGTAGGCTATGCGTTTTTTTCGGAAAAACAGAAGTGTCAATAAATTGGCCTCATAAATGTGCACCTTTTTCCCCATTTGACCGAAGTTGTATCTCTTACCGTTTCCGAGATGCCAATGGTGGCACCTCGAAAATTACTCCACTCTGTATAAAATCTTGTGTATATTTTGAGCGCAAAATCAAATTGCCAATTTCGCTCTTATACAAATAGCTGTTAAAATCATAACTCTGTAACTTCCTTGCAATCTGGCAACGCTGAGACGCGTTCTTGGGAAAAATGCGACAGGGATCTGTAAATGCGTCCCCGACCGTAGCCGTGAAGGAGTTCATTAGTACTGGCGGCGGCTGCTTGAGGGCCAGGCAAGAACTGAGGAGCTTTTAAATAATACGCTAATAACCCATAAGGCTGTCCTTCTTCCCCTATCTATATTCTTTGATAATACTCATATCTGGGCAGTTGCAAATCCACATGCTGTTCGTCGTAATCATTTCCAGCACAGATTTGCGATAAACGTTTGTGTCGGATTGGTCAACCGACAACTTACTGGCCCTTTTGTGTTGCCAAACCGATTGACTGGAAATGATTATCTCTTTTTTTTGCCAAATAATTTTCTAGAACTGCTAGAAGAAGTGCCTTTGAATGTACGTCAACAAATGTGGTTTGTTCAAGATGGTGCACCGCCGCATTTTAATCGTATAGTTCGCCAACATCTGGATAATGTATTCGAAAATAAATGGATTGGCCGAGGTGGTCCTGTTCCATGGCCTCCACGGTAACCCGACCTTAATACCCTACGACTTTTATTTATGGGGCCTTATGAAGACCATGGTATACACCAACAAAATAATTGATTTAGATGATCTTCATAACCGCGTTGAAGCAGCTGCGACAACAATTCGACGGCAAGATCTAGGCCCTGTAAGTTATGCCAACTCACGTATACGTCGAGCGAGACTTTGCGTTCAA
Organism: Agriotes lineatus; assembly: GCA_940337035.1. Lineage (NCBI taxonomy): Eukaryota > Metazoa > Arthropoda > Insecta > Coleoptera > Elateridae > Agriotes > Agriotes lineatus. The sequence goes on along the minus strand of CALNHX010003279.1, from coordinate 66,704 downwards.
CAACATGGCGATAACTTCGAACACCTAGTGTAAGGTGGTTTTCTTAATAAAAATAAGAATTAAAATAAACTGTGTATTTGTTTAATTTAATTTAGTATGTTTAATCACTCTTTAAAAATAAGAAAATAAAATCTAAAAGAAAATTTTCAAAATTCATATCTCTCTTATTAGGTATACAACTTTTGTTAAGGCATTTTGGCGTTAATGACCTTCTTTTAAGGTGTTTAATCATCCCTTAAAAATAAAATCACAAGACCGTAAACACCCTTTATAATTGTGGCCCCGTCGGTATTACACAGGCTTCTTTACAGTGTCTTACGGTTGCTATTTACCACGTATCAATTGTGTTTCACTGTTTGTCAAATGTAATTCACTCTTGTCAATATTGACAAGTGTTGACAAGAGGGAAAGGCATTTGAGATAAAGTAAAACACAATTGATACATGGTGAAAAGCAATCGGAAAACACTGTAAATCGCAGTGTTAGATTCAGTCGTATCACAGCACAGAGCTTGAACTCTATCTCCAACACCCCATTCTTGGAGCGCTTCATAAACTGCTGTAGCTTGATCCTTTCCAGTACTAGATGTTAATACAGGGACACCAAGCAGATTCTGAGAACCTCTATACTATAAAATTATAGGTAACCGGTCAACATGGTCTCTTCTTGTTAATGCTGGAAGAATTTTTCCGTCCCAGGGAACTACAACTACACCCATTTCAGATAAATCGAATTCAGCTCGCAGTTTTTCTGCGTATTCTGTTCTAAGTCGTCCTCGACTTTGATAAATATTGATGATCGCTCAATTAATAAATTATTTACATCTACTCCAAATATTTTTGCAGCTGCTATTAAAAGGTGCATTGCATTTTTATCACTTATTTTACATCTGTCCAATACCACAGCAAGTCTTGGTGTAATAAATTCCTCAGTACCTCTTATTGCAGCACCAGAAGGACCTGGTTGTACCTTAACGACGATTTTGTGAGATGTATCAAGAATACTTAAAGTACTAGAAGTACTTGTACTTGACGATGTTGAAGGTAAAATACCGTAATCAACAGTTTCAACTGAAATAGATAGTTACCATAAAACCTTAATTACAAATCGTCTTAAAATATGTTTTGCAATAATTATTTTCAAATGGCACTGTTCGATAAAAAAACAATGATAGTTAGATAGTTTACATCATAATTATCTTTATATACTATGAAAACGTGAAGGTATTTAATTTGTGTATATCGTAACCAAATCTTTTATTATTAGGTAAACAATTCCATACTTACTTAAATTTTCCATCTCTTCGTAAGTTCGTTTTCTTCTTCTGTCTGCTTCTTTCAATTGTTGTTCAGTTCTTTTCTCTTGTTGATGTAACCTGATATCAACACTAAGCATACAAGCTGGTCGCCCTTTTTGACTTTGATGAAGCAAAAACTGTTTATAGTCTTCTACATCTATTAAATGTAGAGTGTTTGCATGTGCGATATCGAACAGGTAATATAATTTTCCAAAAAATGGTTGTCACTTCCTTTTTTGAGTTTCCATTCTTTTATTTCGTCGTTTTTGTAGACCCCTTTATTCAGAGAATAATGATTCCAGCTTTTATACGGAATGATGTTTTTTCTTAGTTGGAATCTGCGCTTTTTGCCAAAACACAACTACTTCTTGAATAATTAATTTTGCATTTTCGCGTAAATTCAATTTAACTATATGCATATTAAAAAAAATACTTTTAATACTTGCTTGTTTGAGGGCCACTTGCTACCAATAATTTGATGTGCATCATTTCCTATGAAAAATATTTTGTCTTTTTTACGAATAACATTTGACGTTGGGGCCATTTTATGCTTTACAATTTGAAAATACGTACGACACTACTTCAAAATATCTAAACACGCAACACAAGTAATACCGTTCACCTTTCTCAATGCTTTCAACTAGAGTAACAGAACAAGTATTCCATATTTCAGTAAACCAGTGGCCTGGCTCGTATGTCGTTTGTTTTTTGGCTCTTTTTTTCTGGTTGAATGGTTCGAAAAACAAATAACATGCTAGCGATGCCACTGCAGTAAACCACCACAGATGGTCTACTCTTTCTCTAAATATCTAGTTTGTACTGACAAACAAAGAAACTGTGTTCATCAATTCGAGTCTGTTTTTTAAATAACTGATTCTAAAAATATTTCAATATACTTAAAATAAGTAAATAGTAGATTATGTTATTAGGAGTAAAAGTGATACTTTATGTGGCGAAGCTGAAGTTTATTTAGCCGAACGTCAGTTAGGCAAATAATTCAGCTAAGCCACATGATGTCACTTTTACTCGGAATAACATATACTATTTTATCCGCAAACGTATTCAGATAAATTTCATTAATATAAATTTAAAAAAAAAGAATGCATCGGCCGGGAATTGAACCTCGGTTGTTTAAATAACGCGCTACTATAATGATATATGAACATACTGAATCACCCGAGCTAATAGCACACTGCCACAGCAGCTGTCACACCATAACCCACGGCAAAAGATGCTCCACTCCGCTGCTTAAAGGATTTAATTGAATTAAAACTTTTTCGTACTATTTTTGAAAATAAAAACCGGCCTACGATCTAAGTCTACAAATTTGCAAAATTTTAAGCCATCATACAATTTAATCGGTCTAGTATCTTCGGAGGAGATAGCGAACAAACATAGAAAGAAAGAAAGAGAGCAACGATTTTATGTGATTAGGCACATAAACGTTTGCGGATAATAGTATATTATGTTATTAGGAGCAAAAGCTATATTTTATGTGGCGAGGCTGGACGGGTTATCTGCCGAGCTTGCGAGGCAGATAAGTACAGCCGAGCCACATAAAGATACTTTTGCTCCGAATGACATATAGTACTTTTTCTTCGAAGGTTTTTATGTATGTATGTATGTATGTATAATTTGTAACCTCATTGACCTTGCGGTGTAAAGGCTGGTGCTTTATTCGCTGGCATCTGGCGGTACAATGCTCAACTGGCCCCGGACAGAGTTGGAGCGCGCCTTTGGTGCTTGCGCAGCAACCATTGTGTGAGTTGTGTGTCTTGGTGATGTGTTGACCTTGTTACTCTATTTCTTAGGTCTGTGGTTCTGAGTAGAGCACAGTTAATTTGGTGCCCAACTGTGAATGGTTTCACTGAGCCCGATTCTAATCACCAAGAATACGGAAAAATTTCTACCCCAGCGGGATTCGAACCGAGGACTTGCTTAATGCAAGCCTGGCGCTTACCCATCTGCGCCACGCAGCTTCTTTTCAAACGTTTTTATAACAAATTATTTACAACTTTGTGAACAAAATTCGAAGAAAATTACTTGATCTCGTCAGCGGCAGATAATGACAGTTTAGCATCATCAATCCAGCAGTATAATGCCATATTTTACTGCCGTTTAAAGAAAAAAATTTTTATTACTGAATTTCAAACATTTACATATCACAAGATCTATTTACTTGTGTTATCAAAATTTTCCTAAAATTGAATAAAAACTTCCAAATTGTAATACTTTTACGTTTTCAAATTAAAAAAAATCTGTAAAGGCTTTACCTAGAACTTCCCCCGTCGACATTGTGACACTAAATAATTTTAAAAATGAAATTAAGATAGGAGTAAAAATATCTTCACATTTCTAATAAATTAAATAAATTTTCAAATAAAAAAATCCGTTACCGGAGTTATTTGAACAGCGGCATTTGCGACTGCGAGCAAATCTACCGACCAATTTCTTTCTACTCTACGGAGTCCTGTTCATATCGTTGAGTTTCAACTGGCTTACTCTTCTCGCCGGGCATATCTTAAGAAAACTCATTATATTTTTTACATCAATAAACCAATGTAGATAATTCTTTCACTAAAAATTTCTTTATTCATTTTTAAACATATCATACGCAAGATGTATATATTTATGTGCAATAGTTTTTCCGATATACGTCGATGTCTCGCCCAAATATGTGTCTCCCGTCTATTTGAAGGTTTGGGATTTACGCATTTATGCGGCTCGCGGCCTAAAAGTCAAAGAAAAATAGAGCTAACAATATCTTAATACTTGCTTATGCAAATTAAATCAATTATCAAATTAAAAAAATTACCTGGAAGGGATTCCAGCTACATCACCTGGGGATACAATCGTCGGTAATCAGATAGATTTAAATGCGCCATGCAGCGCGCTGATATGTGTGCAACGCGCGGCTCTATTTAAGCGGTGTTATTGTTGAAACTTTTTGAATTTTTTGGGTTGTTGGGGTCTATTTTCGTCAAGTGTAAGGCCCGCTCTATGTGCAAATTACTGCTTTAATCTATTTCCCACTTAACGCAAATAAAAACAAAAATTAATTTTTTTAAGGTGCTCACCCTGTATATATTTGTATGAAATTGTACCGGTTTCTTACGAGGTAGATCTATAAAAATCGTCTTTCTCCGACAAATACTTTTTGAGCTATACTGCCAACAAGCAGACAGGCAGACAGACAGACAGACAGACATACAGAGAGACAGATAGACAGACAGACGGACTTGAGAAAACCTGTTTTTCGTCATCAAGGCATTCTGAAATGTGAAGATCTGAAGAAATCTCGGAAGGTGATTATTTCGCGATTACAATACTTCCTTCGTCTTTTAGACGAGGGAAGTAATAAAAATAGAAATCCATTCTCGAAGTTTTACCTTTTTCTAATACTTTACTAATTTTTTTGAACATCCAGTAGGTTTGCGGAGAAATTGCATATAACTAAAATTGTAGAAAATTAAATTTCCTTGTATGTTATTATCAAAATTTTGATAGAACTTTCGGTTCGTCAGATATTAATTGATAACAGGTGAATTCAATTAAAATCTGCAATTCGGAAACTTTTGAGGCTCTGTGGCAAGTGTTAATATTGTTCGATTGCGCTGAAAACTTTTGTGGGCTAGTATTTTTGGCATTGGAACGACTCTAGGAAGTGCGATAGACAAAATCCTGAGGTTGCAAAATTAGAACCACTCGAGAGCACATGACAAATTTTTTTCAAAGCCGTTATCATTTGCTCACATGTTAGTATTTTTGTAGATGAGATGCTTTCAGCCGGTAAACGAGCTTACCAAGATGGCGGCAGTATTCACAAACCATTATTAATGCGCCCATCTTTGGTAGCGGCATTATATAAATTGATTATACACCTGTATGTTCCACTTTGTACAAAAGAGAAAATTATGTTTACATAATAAATATTTCAAAAGCAGTATATACTTTTCAATCGATAACTTTAGCCAAATGAATTTTCATAAACTACTTTATGATAAGATGCGTCGGAAGTACATGGTCATTCACGAATTTCTAACCATATCTTACTTCAATAGAGCACCTCTCTTAGAGGAAATAACTGTATGGGTACACCGTAACAAAGAAATATATATATATATATATTAAAGGTAAACATTTCAGGGTGCCATACCGCTTAATAAATTCGAAGATTTCTTCAACTGGTTGAAGAACATCTTGAAGGGCGTTTGGGGTTGGACGACGTTTCGACGAAATCACATTCATCATTTTCAAGTCCTTGTAGTTCTGGTTTTCTTCTAGTTATACGGCAACACGACGGACTGTCAACTTGATGTACAGCTGACTGAATAGGTTGTTTATCAATTACTGTGGCAACTAGCATCGAGGGAGCTGTACTGCTAGAACGGATGGCTGGTGTTCGTAGAGAATGGCCGGCCGTTGCTTGTAGTAACGTTGGTAACCACGATGCAGGTAATCGGTTTGTGTCGTCGCGGGTGTTCATACAATTCGGACGTTTTACGATTTCGATGGCTTCTCGTATGATGCATGCGTCTTTGCGTTCGACGCTGGCAATGCTCTTGGTGTTGTCGAAATCAATCGTGTGCGAAGTATCCCATATATGATGAACTAGCGATGAAGTGTGTTCCATCTTCTTACCATAATTCCGATGTTCCTCCTTGCGTGCCTTTATTCTCCGGTTGGTGTGGCCTATGTAGCTGCTATCGCAATCCCGACACGGTATCTCGTAGACTCCTTGGTTTTCCAAAGGGATGTACTCTTTAGGATTCCTCAGTATGGACTGGATTATTCTATCCGTGGTAAAGGTTGTCTTGATGTTACATTTTCTAAGGATTCTTCCGATTTTCTCTGTCGTGCCTCGGATGTAAGGCAGGTACGCCGTGCCACAAGGTCTCTCCTCTTCTGCGTCTTGCGTTTTGGTCTTCGGTGGTCGGACCGCTTTTCTAATCGCTGCTCTGTCATAACCATTTTGTTCGAATACTCGAGCAAGGGTTGCTAATTCTTGTCTTGTATTCTCCCTGTCGGCTATCCTTCTTGATCTACAAACCAGTGTTGTCAGGACTGATTGTAGTTGAGCAGGGTGGTGGTGTGAATTAGCATTTAGGTAGCGATTGGTGTGCGTGGTCTTCCTATAAACCGTGTGCCCCAATTTTCCATTCTTCTTGGTGATAAGAACGTCTAGGAATGGAAGGTGGTTGTTCTTCTCTAATTTCATCGTAAACTGGATCTTATTATGAATGCTATTGAGATGGGTAAGGAAATCAGCAAGTCGATTCTTACCGTGACCCCATATGGCAAAGACATCATCGACATACCGAAGCCAAAGTTTCGGTTTGTAAATGGTGCTGTCCAGTGCTTTCGATTCGAAGTCCTCCATGAAGAGATTCGCAATGACGGGAGACAAAGGTGAACCCATCGGCGCTCCTTCTACTTGCTTGTAGCGTTGACCATTATAGATGAAATATGTATTCTGGAGACAATGGTCGGCAAGTTTGATTATGTGTTGAGGTGGATCATACTTCTGTTTAATGACGTTTAGAGCTTCGGCAACTGGCACTTTAGTAAACAGAGAGACGACGTGAAAGCTCACGAGGATATCGGTCGGTGTAATTTTCTCCTTTTGCAGCATCTCGATGAAGTGGGTAGAATTCATAACGTATGAAGCCGCATCTGCCACATACGGCTGCAGATGTTTAGCTACGAACGCTGCAAGTCGTTGGATAGGTGATCCTATGGAACTAACGATAGGCCTAAGCGGTGTTCCATCCTTATGAATTTTTGGGAGACCGTATATATTCGACCATCTTTATTCAACGCAAAAAGGGTATCGTACTACTAATCTGGATATGTCTAAAGTTGTCCGTAATATTTCTGATATTACTTTGGATGAATCTGCGATATCTGCACTTGCTAAAGGTTTCAACTACGCCATAGCTCCAAAACGTATTCCAGTGGAATCTATCATCTGCGGAGTAGAAACTGCGATTTCGAGACTGGATAAGAATACCGCCGATCTCATCCGACAAGATACCTCTCGAATATTACGATTGGCTAAACCACCCAAATCGAATCTATCCCGTGATGAATCTTTGGCACTCAACAACCTTCGTCAGAACAACATCATTATTCTTCCTGCAGACAAAGGAAATGTCACCGTTATCATGAACAACGATGACTACCACTCTAAAATGATTTCTTTACTGCAGGACAGTGCTTACAAATGTATCTCCACAGATCCAACAACGTATTTGGAGAAGACCACCAAGTCGGAGATAAAGGAGAGTAACATCGAAACTTATACCTAGAGAAAAGTCGTCCAAATGTCCCAAGATATACGGTCTCCCAAAAATTCATAAGGATGGAACTTGCAGCGTTCGTAGCTAAACATCTGCAGCCGCATGTGGCAGATGCGGCTTCATACGTTATGAATTCTACCCACTTCATCGAGATGCTGCAAAAGGAGAAAATTACACCGACCGATATCCTCGTGAGCTTTCACGTCGTCTCTCTGTTTACTAAAGTGCCAGTTGCCGAAGCTCTAAACGTCATTAAACAGAAGTATGATCCACCTCAACACATAATCAAACTTGCCGATCATTGTCTCCAGAATACATATTTCATCTATAATGGTCAACGCTACAAGCAAGTAGAAGGAGCGCCGATGGGTTCACCTTTGTCTCCCGTCATTGCGAATCTCTTCATGGAGGACTTCGAATCGAAAGCACTGGACAGCACCATTTACAAACCGAAACTTTGGCTTCGGTATGTCGATGATGTCTTTGCCATATGGGGTCACGGTAAGAATCGACTTGCTGATTTCCTTACCCATCTCAATAGCATTCATAATAAGATCTAGTTTACGATGAAATTAGAGAAGAACAACCACCTTCCATTCCTAGACGTTCTTATCACCAAGAAGAATGGAAAATTGGGGCACACGGTTTATAGGAAGACCACGCACACCAATCGCTACCTAAATGCTAATTCACACCACCACCCTGCTCAACTACAATCAGTCCTGACAACACTGGTTTGTAGATCAAGAAGGATAGCCGACAAGGAGAATACAAGACAAGAATTAGCAACCCTTGCTCGAGTATTCGAACAAAATGGTTATGGCAGAGCAGCGATTAGGAAAGCGTTCCGACCACCGAAGACCAAAACGCAAGACGCAGAAGAGGAGAGACCTTGTGGCACGGCGTACCTGCCTTACATCCGAGGCACGACAGAGAAAATCGGAAGAATCCTTAGAAAATGTAACATCAGGACAACCTTTACCACGGATAGAATAATCCAGTCCATACTGAAGAATCCTAAAGAGTACATCCCTTTGGAAAACCAAGGAGTCTACGAGATACCGTGTCGGGATTGCGATAGCAGCTACATAGGCCACACCAACCGGAGAATAAAGGCACGCAAGGAGGAACATCAGAATTATGTTAAGAAGATGGAACACACTTCATCGCTAGTGCATCATATATGGGATACTTCGCACAAGATTGATTTCGACAACACCAAGAGCATTGCCAGCGTCGAACGCAAAGACGCATGCATCATACGAGAAGCCATCGAAATCGTAAAACGTCCGAATTGTATGAACACCCGCGACGACACAAGCCGATTACCTGCATCGTGGTTACCAACGTTACTACAAGCAACGGCCGGCCATTCTCTACGAACACCAGCCATCCGTTCTAGCAGTACAGCTCCCTCGATGCTAGTTGCCACAGTAATTGATAAACAACCTATTCAGTCAGCTGTACATCAAGTTGACAGTCCGTCGTGTTGCCGCATAACTAGAAGCCAAACCAGGACTACAAGGACTTGAAAATGACGAATGTGATTTCGTCGAAACGTCGTCCAACCCCAAACGCCATTCAAGATGTTCTCCAACCAGTTGAAGAAATCTTCGAATTTATTAAGCGGTATGACACCCTGAAATGTTTACCTTTAATACATATCAGCCGCGAAAACCTTCGTAATATATATATATATATATATATTATGTATGTGTATAATCGATAACCTCGTTCTACCTTGCGGTGTAAAGGCTGATGCTTTATGTGCTTGAATCTGGCGGTACAATGCTCAACTTGCCCCCGAATTCGAGATACAAACTTGGAGCGCGCCTTTTGTGCTTGCACAGCAACCATTGTGTGTGTGTGTGTGTGTGTGAGTGTGTGTGTGTTTGTATTGTATTGAGAGTGACCTCTTGTGTGTACATCATCGTGTACTGTAACGGCTTCACGTATAGTGACCTCATACACTGGATGTTGTAATTTTTTCTTCGTTTTTATTGTTCTTTACGTCAAATTATAACGTATAGGCAAAACTCTGAATTTGGCCATCTGTGAAGTCATAATCCACAATAGTTCACATGGTATCCAGCAACTATTGTGACCTCTTTACACAATTTGACTTGTGGCGCCACCTATAACTACCGAATTACGATGGAACTAAAAAACCGCTTGTAGTAGAAGCTGTTATGTTATTATTAGGATCACGTATATCACGTATATCAAATAGCAATATAGTACGGCGGGTTCTCTGGATGTTTGGTTCGTAGTTCCTACAGCACTTGTTCCATTTCTCTCTGCCCTAGCGCGTATTTAATAATTAAAAGATCTTTTTAAATTAAAGATAACTCAAGAAGGTCTTAAATTTAAATAAAAATATTGAAGTTAAGTTTAGAAATTATATTTCAATTACTCGTAAAGTGAATCAACTAGCAATTACTATTAAATACATTTTAAAAATTATTTTTAAACCCAAAATAAATAAAAATGTGTTTTTAAAATAAAATTTTTATAAATTGTAATCTAGATTTGGAAATTTAAAATATTGACACTTATTAGAAATTACTTGTAAGTTTAAATAATTTTAAAAAATTAAACAGCAAGAGTTATTTTTAAATCTTATTTTTGAATTGAAGGTTATTGAAACTACGTACTAAAAATAATTTCCAAATTTTTAAATCTAAATGATATTTGAAAATGGAATTTTTATTAGTTGACACTGTTACAAATGTCATTGAAAAGTAAAATTTAAAGTTAAAAGTTATTAAAATAGTAGTTAAGTGTAGGCTGTCAGCAAAATTTAAATATTGAAAGAAAACCATTTTTTGCGTGCAAGATAACGTAGTCATGATAATTAAAAATTTGAACAATTTATTTAAAAATTTAAAATCTGAACAATTTTATTAAAACAATATATGTGTTGCATGAAAGACGACTCAGGTTTCTTCAATCAATGTCACTTAAAACTTGCTTATTTTTGTCTTGGATCATCTGGAGGTTATCATACCTTTCTGTATAAATAATATCCTTCAGGTATCCCAAAAGTAAAACGTCGTGCGGACTCATGTCCGGTGATATAGGTGATATGGTATAGGGAGATGAGTTCCTACCCACTACTTACCAAATGTGTTGTTCAAATATTGCCTCACTAAAACACCATTATGGCCAAGTGCATTATCTTGTTGAAAATAACATTTTACTTTTAAATCTAATTGAAGGTTATCCATTGAAGTGTCTTCAATATGATTTCTTAGAAAATGTAATAAACCAATAATTGTATTATTTAAAATACCTTACCAAATATAAATAAGCCATTTATTTTGATAATTTCTGTGGTTTTTAGGTTGATAAGTAGTTACTTATATCTTCTATGAAACATTCCATTGTTCGCAAAATTGAACTCGTCTGTACGTTTATTCATCAAACTATATTTACAAAAAAAGTAATGCGACAGAGGCAACTATTTATATCTCTTTTTTAATCATTCTGTATGTATACCTAAAATTGCTCTTTAACGAGTTATTTCACTTACTAGTATTTTTCTTTATTTAATTACAATCGCGATTGCCTTGAAACAATGTACACTTATCAACAGTAACACTATATGTTCAGTTTTTTAAAGCTGAAATTGTTTTCAACCCAAAAATTAAAAAAGTGGTAAGTTTTATAAGTGTCTGTTGGATTTTATTTTTATTCAAGTAGGTACCTACGCATGTAAATTATATCGTTATTGACATGCTTACTTTTTGCAGTAACATATATACGGCAAATCTAGGGTGACCAGTTTTCAATGTATACAAACCCTGAGATCCTTCGTAAGTTAAAAAAAGGGTTTTTTCAATGACAAATGCAGAATGTTTATAAGAAACAAAAAGCAAGAAAATAACAACCATGTTTTTATTAATTTCTATTAATGGTCGGCAAATGTGTAACTGAAATACTTGTCCACATCGTACGCCGCGCCGTACTGAACACGGATTGTTTTGTTTCTGCTTGATCTGCATGTATTCAAAATAAAACATAAACACAGACGGTCACGGGGCCTTCGCTATAGTTGCATTGACTCAACTACCGGCTGAAGTAGGCTAACATGCAGCTTGTGAAATCGCAAACAGACCATTAAGATAAATAGAAAGAGATATAGGTATCATACCTTTGATTACAATAAAATTAAAGATTATACGCTAGCGCCTTGATCGAGATTTATGGTGGCGATTTTATTTTTATTATTATAGCCGACTTTCGGTGAAGTTAATGTTAGAAGACATTATTACAAAATTAGCATAACCCCGAGAAATTATAACAAAACCCGGAGCCCGGAGATCTGGCGTTGAAACCGTAATAAGACTATGGGTGAAACCCTGAGAGGTGGTCAGTGGTCACCCTACTCAAATGTCAAGTCGTGTTTTTGCTGTTCTTTGCTTTCTAATATGTAGGTTTTAACTTAATCTATTTTTAATTAAATCAATATTGTTTAGATTTTCTTTTTTTTGCCCTTTCTGAGATCGGTACAAATATTAGTAAGATAATTTATTTTATCTACTCCAATGGGATAAGTTACTCATTACGTCACTCATTTGACACTATTTCAGTTACGTAATAAAGTCATTACACAACTCAGTTGCGTAATGGTTTGATTACGCAACTGAGTTGTGTAATGACTTATAATAGTGTCAAATGAATGACATAATGACATTTGCCTACTAAAATATTTTTGAAAATGACAGATCTGACATTTCTCTTAATGCACTTTTTTCAATTTTAGGCAGTCGTAGATAAAATTTTGTACAATACATGTGTGATAATGCATCATGCTGTTATCCCACTTGTATAGTAAATAACTATTATTCAATTTTGACAGTTTAAAGTGACATTATTAACTCCATAACAACCTTCATAAACAATATATGATTCACAAGAGAAATAAAAGTGTTTACATTCACTAGAGAATGAAAAAAGTTTAATTCACTAGAGAATTAAAAACGTTTCATTGCAGAACAACATATTTTTATGATTTCTACAAATATTTACATTCAATTATTCTTTCTATTTTTAGTGTGTAATATATTATTACTACAATTTAGATCAAATCGACGATGAATGGGCAAATTTATATATTAATTTGAATATGTTTAAATTTTTTATTCAAAATTTCGTCAAATTTGAATGAAAACATATATACGCTACGTGTATTAAACATTTATTAACTCAAAGATATGATCTCACTCGCACTACGTGCTCGTGAGCTCATCATCTTTCTACTTGGTGTATAATATTTATAATTTTGTTTTGTAATTGGGAACTATTCGACTATGCCTGTTGAGAAAATAAATACAGTCCGAACTCGCCGTTCGCGGGGGTTACGTTCCAGAAGAATGCCGCGATGCGCAAAACCGCGATGTGCAAGTAAACGCATAAATGATAAATACGGGGTTAGGTTCCATTAACTAGATTTATTTATACTATGCAATCTCAAAAACCCAAAACTTTGCTGCGTTTTTTGTCTGGCAAATCTGAAGCAGAAACTTTACGCTTTGACGACATGGTTTTCGGTGTTTTAAAAATTAAACTCAATTGAATTTTCGGCATAAACGCTCGAGAAGACAGTCAAGTTTGAATTAAAATTCCATACGTAACATAAGTCTGCCACTTGAATCTAGAGCTTGAATGTCCATTTGTTTATTCAAGTTATAATTGTACAATTTATTTCAGGTTCGATTTGGTAATAAGAGATTCAAAGAAATAGGCTCGATAAGTGTGTTTACAAGTTCGTGATAAATAATGTTATTTAGGTGTTCTTGATATAAAGCGCATACGTCTGCTTTATTTACTTACGGCCGTTCTTATGAAGGTCACTAACCTGACGTTAACTTTAAATCGCTGTTAAAATAAACAAAAGCTCATCAAAACGTTGGCGCTTATGACATATTATTCATTAGTAAACAAACTTCTATGAGCTTTTGTTTATTTTAACAGCGAATTAAAGTTAACTTTAGATTAGCGGCCTTCACAAGACCGGCCGTTAGTGTGTGAAAGTTGAAACAGTTAACGTTGGCAATTCCATCCGCGAACGGCAAAGAAAAGGGAGCACAAGGGTGCCCCGCTTAAAATCAAATCAGCGAACCGCAAAGTCGCGAACGGCGAGGTCTGACTGTATATATTATTATTATTATTATATTATAAATATGCTGTGATTATTAACCACATATAATTACTAATTACTTTTTCGCTTGTTACCGATGATTAGTCAAGTAATAATGGTGTTTTCCCTTGCCAAAAACCAGTAAACAGGTTGATATAATCTTTTCAAACGTAACTCAAGTTTAATAAATTATTAAATTATTTTTTTCCTGCAACCTTATTAAAACAATTGCCTTACTATGTTGACATGAGTAAAGTCCAGATGTACCGAATTCTTTTAAAAATTTGCTTTCAATCAATTAATTAATATCTATTAGAAAATCACCCATACTTTGTGTTGCTTAGGACCCACTGTATACCACTTTCTAATATGTATGAGAAATGAGATACCTATTTTTATATGTAGGGTCGTTATTTTGTACTACAGAAATGTTTTATTTGTTTAAATATAGGTATTTTTTCTACTTTCTAATAAAACCACATAAGAATAAAAATTTCATTTTATTTGCTAACTGATAGGCAGAAATTAATTGGTATAATTCATAGCTCTCCAGCAAAATTAAAACATCAAACTTTTTTAGCCAAACCTTTATATTTGTAAAATTTATATCTGCAGAAGTTTTATGCAGAGTTTCTATAACAAAGTTGTAAGCTTCAGGTAGCACTCTTCTTTGAGCAAAGAATCTGTTGGGTCTCATTTTTGTCAAGGGCGAAGCCTGAGCTATGTGCAAATTACTCTTATCTGTTTCTGAGTTAAAACAAATAAACCAAATTTTATTTGGTTAAGGTTCACCCTATATATGTTGGGTTCAAAATTTGCCCTTTTTCGGCAAGGGTAAAAACCTGAGCTATGTAAAAATATTACTTTCATTTAAGTAGTGGTTCTTGATGTTACAGCAAAAATAGACAGAATTTAATTTTTTAAAGTGCTCACCTTGTATACATTTTGTTTTTGAGGTATACGGGCAACAGACAGGCAGGCCGACAGTCGGAATTGAGAAAACCTGTTTTTCGTCATCTCTAAGCCCTGAAACGTGAAGATTTGGAAAAACATCGAAGGGTGATTTTTTTGCGATTACAATAGCTACTCCTTTGTCTCTTAGAGGAGGGAAGTAAAAACTAAAAGAAAGTCCTATAACTGTTCGATTTGGTTATGGGGGTTTAAAAAATACTCGTACTACTGAAAAACTGTCGATACTTAGAATTTAGTTAATCTGGTCTCAAATATTCGAGAATTCGATTAATCTCGCTTTTCTAGAATATTCCAGATCGATAGATGCCAATCTCGATCTCGAATTTCGGTGGCACTACCACTAACAGGCCGATTCTATTACATTTTTATATTGGTTTTAAAAATATTATTGAAAATCTGTCGAGATGAGAATGTTTTTAATCTCGTCTTGAATATTCGAGAATTTGATTAATCTCGTCTCGAAAATTCAGAGATCGAAAAATATATGTCTCGATCTTGAATTTCGAGAAAAGATGAGACGAGATCGAGAATTTTCTAGTCTCGGAGACATCATAAATGCATAGTAGTTGCATATTAGTTACCTCGTTCTTGAAGTGACATATTG
Organism: Agriotes lineatus; assembly: GCA_940337035.1. Classification (NCBI taxonomy): domain Eukaryota; kingdom Metazoa; phylum Arthropoda; class Insecta; order Coleoptera; family Elateridae; genus Agriotes; species Agriotes lineatus. The sequence continues at coordinate 51,390 of CALNHX010003279.1, read as the reverse complement.
TTGAAAAAGCGAAAAAAATCTTTGGTGACAAACAATCTACCGAGTGTTTCACTTAAGGTGCGAACATAGGGACCTAGCATGGGAAATCGTATACCGGTTCACGGTTATGCATATACCTGGTCACCATTTTTGTGGAAAAAAATGGTAGTGGTACTAAATTAAAGAGAATAAATTTCCGCATCGTTTAGTATTAAAAATTTATTGAATAATGTAAATTGTGCATAAAAATGTTAATTTTAAAATTTAGATATTCCCAAATATTCATTAGAATACTCAACATTATTCATAGTAATTAGTTAAATATGTGAATTAATAACTAACAGAAAATAACATTAATTTTGGCAGAAACAAATTTGATCATGGCTGTTCTGCTTTTTTTTGTGAATAAAATGCACAATATTTATTACAGTTTTAAGCTGTTTCTATCTTACAGAAGCAACAAATTCAAGTAAAGTAGTATAAAATTAAGCGCATTTTTTCTCTTTCGATTGATACCACTATCAATCCTATCAATTCAAGCGGCAAGCAGGAATCTGCATAATATACCGGGTGACAATGAGACTAGGGCCATGCTTATATCTTCTCTATTAATGAATGGATTTGGATACAATTTTATACCAAGATACTATACATAATTTCTGATTGGCCCATAGATATAGTCAAAATGGCTAACTTTCGGTTTTACCGGAAATGATACCAACTTTGATTTTTTAAATGGAATACCCTGTATATTTTGTGTTTTTCTGAATCTACGACTCAAATTAAATACAACAGTGTTGCCAAATTTGCTTAGGTATTATTAGTTATTACATAAAAATATTTTAAAGAATAATTGATTAATTAATTTTTAGTTTCAGATAGTAGTGCATAATGCATATCGTTAGATTGGCAATTGCATTTTCTATCTAATAGCAAGATGACCCTTAGTAGGTGTGATTTAAAAAAAGTGTCTTTTTCTTAAAAAACGAGTTTAGCAAACTATATTCATTTATTATAGGTTTGTTATTGACCTTATTGATAAAATAGCTATTATTAAGAGTTGCTAGAGTCAATTAGAATAAATTTTTCCAAGTCAAGGCCTTCCATGGTAAAAAATAAAAATCAAAAAATCATTTTTTTGTTTAAAAAAATTGAAATTTGACAAGACTATTATATGTAATTTGACTCGTAGATTAAAAAAAACTTAAAATATACAGGGTGTTTCATTTAAAAAATTAAAGGTATTCTCATTTCCGGTAAAACCGGAAGTCAGCCATTTTGACTATATCTATCGGCCAATCAGAAATTCTGTCTAGTATCTTGGTATAAAATTTTATCCAAGTCTATTCATAAATAAAGAAGATATAAGCATGGCCCTAGTCTCATTGTCACCCGGTATACGATTGCTATTTCCCTATGTTCACTTTTAAAAATTCAATTTTTGTATAAGGTCTCAAACATACGTAATTTATCTTAACGAGGTCATTTAAAATAATTATCTTATAGAATTTAACCCTATTTCTACTGTTAAAAGAACAAAAAAACTGAATAATTTCGGTTATATAGATGCATTTATGAGGTCATCAGTTTCTCGAGGAAAAGAAAATCGTCTGTAACTGTCTGCATAAATGTACAACTGAGGTTTTTGTCATTTCAAACATTCTAATGATGACCTTTCAGCTTAGCATACCCGGTATACTTGTGTCATATTTTGCACAAATCTTGCCTATTTCTTATGATTATGACCTCCGTTACACAGCTTCTCGGTTTACTAAGACTGAGACATCGCTTTTACACAATTTAAGTGTCCTATAATTGTGACATCAACTTACACATTCCTGGCTGCACCGTATTAGTGACCTCGGATGTCATTTTCACAATCGACTTAATTTGCTGTGTATCAGAGTGTGTATTAAAACCACAATTATATCACTTAATTGTGTGTCTTTTACTACCGATAAAACCGTTGTGGCCACTTTCCATGGTGTAGATGGGGATGTCACAGTCTACGCAGTACGTGTACGTGTGTGTGTGTGTGTGTGTGAACACGATAACTTAAAAACAAAATAAGCTAGACCCTTGAAATTATGTACATAGTCATTATTCAAAATTTGTAGATTCCTGTCAAATTTTGAGCGAAATCGGTTAACCAGAAGTGGCACTTTACCTAAACAGGTAGCGGTACCTATTCAAGTAAAGTACCAGTTTGCTTCGAGATATTTGAACAAAATTTTGTACATACATTTCTTATGTAGAAAAACTACCAGATATTACATTTCAGCATGATCGGTTAACCGAAAGTGGCATTTTACCTAAACAGGTAGCGGTATCCATTCAAGTAAAGTACCAGTTTGCTTCAAGGTATTTGCACGAAATTTTGCACATACATTTATTATTGAGAAAAACTCCCAGATATAAAATTTCAGTATGATAGGTTAACCTAAAGCGGCACTTTACCTAAACAGGTAGTGGTTACCTGAAAATGTAATTTTATCGCTGTATGTATATACCAGGGGTGGCCAAGCTCCTTGATAGTCCGAGCCATTTTTCAAAATTTGAAATTTTTCGCGAGCCGCAATTAAATACGTAGTATTTAAAAGGTATGCAAAAAAGGTATTAAAAAAATTTTTTTTACAGAAATTATATTTATTGAAAGCATAAATAAAAGTACAAAATATGTGTATTGAATGTAAATATTAAAAATTAAACACATTTATTTTACTTCTCTTGATAATTTTTTAAAATTTGGTGAATAATTGGTGACAGCACTTCTCAGTAATTCTTTGAGATGCTGGTTCAGCGGTGTTTGGATTTCACGAATTTTAAAGTGGAATAAAATGATTCACACACGTACGTTGTTCCGAATATTGAAATAATTCGACAAGCAGCCTTTTTTAATTCAGGATACTTCGATTCTGGTACAAATTTCCAAAATTTAGTAATCGGCGTTGACTTATATTTTAATTGTAGAGCTTGATCTTCTTTCATCTCTATTAATTCTAATTCTCCAGATGCTTTTTGGGTCATAATTATATTGGAAATGGAAAACTCACTTTGAATTATGTTAATTTCAAATGGATTCAGAAAAAAATCAAGAGACGATTTAAATTATTTCAAGTCTTGAAATCTATTTTGGAATCCCGTCAATATTCCTTCTAGCTTTTTTATATACTCGTTGAGTTTTTCTTGTTTAATATTGGAACAATTTTTTAAATTTGAGGCAAATGACAAAATGTTTTATTTTTAATGTCCTTTTGAAAACGTTGTAATTTAGTTTGAAAACTAAATATACACTGTGAGAGGTCAGATATTATTCTATCTTTCCCCTGCAATTGTAAATTCGGTGTTTGCAAATGTTCCATGACATCAGTCAAAAACATTAAGTCTTGTAACCACTCGTCATCGTCTAATTCTGAATAGCAACGATAATAATTTTTTAAAATATAATAACACAAAAATGAAAAGGGAACTCGGGTACATTTATCGAGAGCCACAAATAATCCTTCAAAGAGCCGCATGTGGCTCGCGAGCCGCAGGTTGGCCCCCCCTGGTATATACATTGCAATAAACTTTTAAAATTTGCTAGAAAACAAGGCGAATGCGAGAAAGTCTAGGGGAGCACACTCCCGATTTATTTAGATATTGAGTTGTTGGATAAAACGTATTGCATTGGTGTTTTAGTTGCGTTTTATCCACTTAATAAAATTAAGGCGGTGCCTCCGCTGCCGGCAACGGCGCACAGTGGTCGAATTTATAAATCTAGCGGGACAAAATAGGTAAAATCAATTTTCAAATAATACAACTTTAACAACCTTAATAGAATCCTAAATATCCACATAGCTGGTAAATGCAATTGTTTTTATTGTCAATGTGAACAAAAGCCGGATAGTGACGTTTAACTTTGTACTAATTTAATGCGGTGTCAGTGGCATCTGAGCTACTACAGTGTTTCAACATTGCTTTGGTGATCTGTAACTGTTGTGATTTTAGTTTGATTTATTTTTAAACATGGATTCGTCAACTCAAGGTATGTAGTTTACTTGATATACTAAAAATAAATTAAAATATTTATTAACAACAGCTAAAATAGTTTTTAAAGTATATACTGCAGTTTTACTGCATGTTTTAAAAATTAGTCATTTTGATTAGTCTGCAAAAAGTTTGGCCGATGTCAGCCGATGAAGTTATTTATAATAATAGAAACTACTATTTGTGTAGTAACATTCGACGAAAAAAATTAACCATCCGTTACCATCCTGATTAATTATTTCACTTCTAGGAACATCCTACAACATTACGCGAAAGGTGCTGTTTGAAGTATGGCGCAAGGAAAAAAATCTCCAAGAGAGACAAAGCAAGGTTTTTAATTTTGTTTTGAATAATTTGTGTCTCCAAGATAGTCAAAAATCTGTAAAAGACAAGATAGATAAAATTATTAGTACGTTTTGTAAATATGTAAAAGAAAGATTTCGAAAACATCATTTCAACATTGACCGGTTCGAAGCAGCACATTGCAAATGGTTAGAAGGTGAAATTAATTTTATGGATTGTGTGCGATGTAAACGACCGGGAAGACCTGTCAAATTATTTGAAGAATGTTCTGCCAAAAGTCAAAAACGAAAAGTTGAATCTCTGGTAGAAAATGCCACTACTGAAGAACTAACTTTCGCAACAAGACTAAGCCTTCGCTCTAACGGCAGAAGAGATGCGGCTAATATATTAAAGGATATATCGCAAAATTCTCCAAAACGAGCCACTAAGATTAAAAAAGTGTTAAAAGTTTCCAGTAAACATTTGCCTATCAAACTTAGTCCCGAAAATGCTTTAGCAATGTATATAGACAATAAGTTAACCAAGCAACAATATATAAATATTCGAAAGACGATGAAATTACAAAATGCAAATGTATTTCCTTCTTACGATAAACTACTAGTTGCTAAGAAGACGTGTTATCCGGAAGATATCATTATAACAGATATATCTGCTGAAATCAAAGTACAATCTTTACTAGATCATACTGTACATCGTATCGTCAAGTCACAATATGATACATTCAAAGACCTTCGTGATATGTGCAACATTAATGTAATTTATAAATGGGGATGTGACGGTGCTTCTGGGCAAAGCAATTATAAACAAGTTTTTGGTAGTGATGATGGTGATGGAAAACTCGATGACTCATTTTTATTTGTAACCTCGGTCGTTCCCTTAGAAATGAAAAATGGTGACCAAATATTATGGAAAAATCAGCGACCATCTTCCACTAGGTATTGTCGTCCTATAAAATTAATATTTAAGAAGGAAACTGCTGATTTCATTAGAGAAGAAGTGAATGCAATTAACGAGCAAATTGCAAATATTTCAGTAACTACGGTACAAATTAATGAAAAACAGCTTCTAATACACCATCAACTGATCATGACCATGGTTGATGGAAAAATATGTAATGCACTGACCAATCAATCTTCCCAAAAATGTTACATTTGTGGATGCACCCCTAAAGAAATGAACGATTTAGGTAATCACAAAAATCGAACTATAAATGCATCTGCTATGTCTTTTGGACTTTCAACGCTGCATGCATTAATTCGATGCTTCGAATATATTTTACACATAGCATACAGACTAGAAACAAAAACATGGCAGGTTAAAAAGGAGGATAAAGAAAAAGTAAATAGAAGAAAAAAAAACATCCAAGAAAGATTTAGACGGGAAATGGGATTACTTGTGGACATTCCCAAACAGGGCAGTGGTAATACCAATGATGGTAACACCGCGCGAAGATTTTTTAAAAATCCGAAATTGGCCGCAGATATTACTGGAGTAAAGGAAACATTAATTTTTCGTTTTGGGGTAATTCTTCAAACAATTACTTGTGGATACGAAGTAGATACCGATTCATTCCAAAAATACACAATTGAAACTGCACAGATGTGTGTCAATGACTACGGTTGGTATTACATGCCACCTAGTATTCACAAAATTTTAATACATGGCAGTGATATAATATCTGCTGCACTTTTACCTATTGGACAACTATCAGAGGAAGCACAAGAGGCCCGAAATAAAGACTGCAGAAGGTATAGGGAGCATCATTCTCGAAAGTTTTCCCGCAAGGCAAATATGGAAGATATTATGCACATGATGTTGGTTTCCTCCGATCCAGTTATAACTTCCAAAGCAAAGTTTGAAAAAAAGAAGGCCTCCAAACTACCAGAAGACGTTCTTCAATTAATTAAACATTCACCAGAAACAACGGAACAAACTTCATCAGAAGAGGACAGCGACAGTGAATACATATTTTCTGATTCTGAATAGTTTTTTTGATAATTAGTTCAGACAGTTTATATTAAACAATAAAATTGTACTTTTGTTATGTTTTAATACAAATAAACCCAATTTTTCTTAAATTTCAGCTAAGGTTGACATTTTTAATGCCATATAGGTCTACACTTTTTTACTCGCAAGACAATTTTCTATAAGATGGCCTCAACTCCGAATTTTGTCCCGCTAGATTCATGAAATCGACCACTGTGCGGCGCCCGCAAAATAATCAAATGGCTGCCGGCGCCGGTCCCCCGCTCAATGTGGGCTCCTATGCCGGAAACGGTGCCCGAAAAATACTGCTATCGGAGCCGGCAATGAGGTGCCGGCTATCGACTACATAACCTCAAAATATGTAGGTAACGCCGTAACGCGTGGTTAAAATGAAAGTCGGAGACAAGTTTTCTTCATATGAAGAGTTTCATAGTGTATTAATAGTGTAAGTACAAGAAAAGTGTCCATAATGCATTTTGGATACGAGATGCTAGAGCAATCGAAAATTAACTAAAACGAGCCCCCGAAAGCGTTGCTAACATTAATAAATCCCTTAAATGTGACTAGCATGTGTTAAAGGTGGTAGGGCTTTTAAATCTAAAAATAAACATTCCAAAAGAAAATGTACGACGTATTAAAAAGATTGTGTGTTTCTTATTCTATGTTCTCTCGTAACTCCTATTACTCTCCTCAGATACTTCATTTCAGTCGCTTGTATTTTACTCTTCTTTTGTCTTGTTAGTAGGTACCTACCCATGTCTCGCATCCAAAAGTTAATATTGGCCTGAAGATTGTTTTGAACACGTTGATTTTGGTTTTTCGTGATATTTCTGGCTTGGCTATAAAGTTGTTCATGGCATGGTAGATCTTTAGTGCTTTCTCAGTTCTATTGTTAATATCTATTTCATGTTTTCCATTGCACTGTATCATTACCTACTCCTAAATACTTAAATGACGTTACTTGTTCCAATTCAGCATCTTCTATTTTTATGTTAATTTGCTCTTCTTCTTCCCCTACTACCATAACCTTAGTTTTGTTCTTGTTTAGTTTCATTCCGTATTCTGATAGTGTTTTATTCCAAATTTCTAAATTTTACTTAGGATTCGTTTCACTGTTTGTCATTAAAACTACGTCGTCTGCAAAGGCTCCCTCAGAGATAGTCACTCTTTGTAGATTTCGAAACCCAATGTGTAATTTTTTCGTTTCAGCGGAGCATCTCTTAATTATTTCGTCTATGAATATTATGAAAAGCGCTGGACTAAATCCCCTCCTTGTCTTAATCCTTCCCTTGTTATGAAAGGTTCCGATTTCATATTTTTATACACCACATAGTTTACGTTGTTTTTGTATATGTTTTTTATTATTCTGATGGTGTTACTGTCAATTTCTCGTTCCTTTAGAATCTTTAGAATCTTTAGAAAAGTACAATTCGAGACAATAAAAACATACAGACTAAAAACCAGAGCAGTAGCAGAGAAATATGAACAGACGGTATCAGCAAAACTAGAAAATTTGATAAATAAAACGGAAGACGCCAACTTAGAACAATTATGGACGAAATTTAAAGAAGTAATAGTACATACAGGGCAAGAAGTGTGTGGAACTAGAAAAACAATCAGCAATAGAAAACAAACAGGTTGGTGGACAAAAGAAATAAAAGAACAAGTAAAAATAAGGAAAAGAAAATGGCGTAATTATTTAGCAAAAAGTACTGCGGAAAACTACAAGCTATACAAAGAACAAAGGAAATTAGTAAAAACAATGGTAATGTCATCAAAACAGAAGCACTGGAAAGAATTCGGGGAAAAAATGGAAATAGACAGCAAAGGAAATCAAAGGCTTTTCTATAAAATATTAAAGATACTAAGAAAAGAAAAAAAGAAAAGGCAAAAGACGCAATTAGCATTATAGACAAAAAAGGTCAACTTCTGATGGAAAAGGAGACAATATAATGCAAAGGTGAAGAGAATTCTTTCAAGAACTACTAGGAGAAAATGGTAATTCCGGAGAGAGCATAGAACAAGAAGAAACAAAAGAAAAAACGGACGCTAGAAGAATTCAAGGAAGTTATAAGGGAATTAAAAAATGGGAAAACGGCTGGACATGACAAAATGACAACGGAAATGCTAAAGAATATGGGAGAAACAGCTAAACAAGTGCTACTAGAAATATTTTATGGAAGCTGGGAAGAAGAACAAATTCCAAACGATTGGAAGATTGCATTAGTACTACCTATAGACAAGAAAAATTGTAATAACTACAGAGGGATAACGCTTTTGTGCTTATGCTTGAAAGTACATGAAACTATCATTAATAGACGCCTAAAACTTGTCACAGAGAACACACTAGATGAATCACAAAGCGGTTTTAGAAATGGTAGAAGTACACAAGACCATGTTTTCACGATAAAACAAATACTACAAAAACTACAAGAACAACGAAAGAAAGGATATTTCGCGTTTATTGACTTACTTTCCGTTTGTTGTTTATGCTTCTTTAGATTTGGGTTGTAGCGGAATTTGCATATAATTAGGCTATGGTCTTGTCGTATTGATTCATATTGTAATAATAAATATTTGGAGTGATATTAATTCCTGTTTTTACCTAAAATTAATTAATACAGGCTAAACGTTTTCTAATCCAAAATATTCTTCAGCTAATATTAGCTGTATAATAAATTTACATGCAAAAGTACTTTTTATTTGCAATTTCTTTAAAACAACACGAAATTAGGACAAATTTGGTTAATTTACAAGATATAAAAGTATTTATGCTAATAAGAGTCTCATTTTAATACTAAAACCAAATATAATCTACAAAATTAGCAATTTGGCTAATTTGATAACCACAGGATGTGCAGATATTCAAATGTGTGATAACAAGCTGGATTGTTTTTACAAGAATTCCTACAGGAATTTCCTCTTTCACTCAAGCATTTACATTAATTTTACTATTGAATTTTATTTTTAAAAAAAACACTGAGAAAACGATTAAATATGTAAGTAGTTCTCTAAGTCCAGTTTATAAATTTTGCTGTCAACATCAAAATCTGCCATTGTAAATTAAATCACAAACTTTAAATCGTTCAATTCGCACAGTTTGCAATTGACAAAGTTTAAGCGAGTAAAAAGTGTGCTTAAAATGGAATTTAATTGTCATTGTGTAGTTATGAGTATTTTGTTACACAACACCAACTAAAACTGTTTATTATAAAACCGGTGCCTGCTATTTCATGGCCAATGATCGAGGCAATCACAAGTGATAAAATGTGGAAATCTACCAACACACATACGCAATAATTGCACTTTTTAAAAATAGTTAACAACTCATGCTGTCACTATAATTCAAAGTAGATTGCTGCACTTAAAAATTACGTTGAAAGAATTTAACTATTACAGAAAATAACTTAAACATTTCAGTTGCATTGCTAATACTTGTTTATATGTACGTATAAAGCCAAAATTAAGATAATAAAAAGTATGTGAGCTATATTATTATTTGGATTTAGAGTAAGAATCTTAATCTGCCTGCTTTGTTTTAGAAGTCAATTTTTAAATAATTTTTTTGATGCTGCATTAACAACAATAATTATTTCTCTATAAGTATTTGAAAATTGTTATCATTAACTGTGTAGCTAAATCCTGTTTCTCTGTTATTATATCTAGCATGCTACTTCAAGATAATGCACATTCATAAATCATGACTAACTCGTTAACACATTCCTTGATAGAAACCTTCACTACCAGAAAACTTAAAATAATCATGCGCGATTCTACATTACATTTTATCAGTGCTGCTGAATCAGCAATGAAACGAAACAAATTATTCCAAATAACAAGATTTTTACCAAATAAAACGTGACATAACGAGAGGTCATTTTATTATTCATAATAGCCTTGAGCAACATTCGTAAACATAAAAATACCTGTATGGGAACCGAGCAAGCAGCAAATCGGACAAGGCTACAAAATCATTGTATCTTCTGGTTACTCTTGCACCAAACCTCCTGGAAGACACCAGGTATTCAGAATATTTAATAATGAGGCCCTTCTTCTCTGGAACAAGCTCGACATTTATCGAGTCCAACTGCTTGATGTCTGAATAAGATTGCCCAAGAACTGCCAAATTTGACTGTAGGCTAAGTTGGGTCTTAATGCTACTAACAGACGTTAGATCTCCTAATTCTGGAGTTGGGTAATCTAGAAACAACTTTATTTGTACTGGTACGATTCTGTACGTATTTAATTTTACCTTTTCCACTAAAATTTTCAAACAGCTTATTGGAGGGGATTTTTCCTTCCTGAGCCCATCCTATAAGAGCTAAAGCTTTGTATAAATTCGTCCTAGTGATGGGACCCTGTGCTGGCCCCGTTAAGTCCCAAATAGTCTTCAGAGTCCGTGTGTCGAGCTTGCCAGCCGACAATACTTCCTTAAAGACATCCCTATGTATCGGGTCGCTGTTACCAGAGCAAATCTCAAAAACTTCCCGGTAAAAAACAGGCACTTTACCTGCAATTATAAATTTTTAAAATGCACTTAAAAAATCCAACACGTACCTACCTGCACTTAAATCGGTTGTCATTGCAAGGAGCGCAACTCATGAATTTTATTAGCTAGCTGCAAGTGCCAGTAGGAATCGATCTCTAAACTGTCTTGCTCAGGTACTTCAATGACTGCACATCTAAAAGTGAACTGAATTATGTATTGTGGGAGGTCCAGCGATTAGGCTACCGGATAAGCATAATTGAATAATTGTGCCTGGGGGAGTTATCAAGAGGTTCATGTGACACACAATCACACATGCTGTGCTGGCACTGATACGGTTGTAAAACTAAGCAGTGGCTGTTATTGTTGTTATTTAATGGGGCACGCTTTAATTGTACCTACCGATCAACGTGCAGAGCAGCTCAAGTGGCAACTTCTATTTGCATGCACTTGCTTCGCCATTCAGGAACTTTACTCTGATACAATGCATAAATTTAGAACGGGTTTTGCGCGTAAATCGCCGTGTGAACAAAGATTCCCACCAGTGACTTTCACTTTCAAAATGTTACTCCCAGCTTGAGAATTTACTTTTTAGATTCCACTCGTTCATTGACTAACAGGTACACATGCACTTAAATCCGCTTGAAAAGACCACTTTCACTAACAAATACCTAGTATCAACTGTTTTTGGTTATGGGTCACTGCAATTACATCATCTGATTAGACAAGTCTTTCCAGAACTTTGTCGTTTCTAACATGAAGATGTAAAAAATTATGTGACATAATCTATTTTTACCTGAATGATCATTTGGTTTAGTAGCATGCAGTAAAACTGTTGTAAGAAGGATATCTATAATAGTTAATAATTTTGCTTGCAAATTTTAGGATTTGCTTATCCGAACTGGTGAGCAACGTAGCATTTATTCATTATGCAACACACAATAAGATTAGCATTTTAAGCTGCAGAACTTTGTTATATTTATCAGATATCTATTAATTGTTGTAAACGTTTTTATTACCTTGGTAACTAAAAATTATTCATGATAATATGAATCGGTGACAACATAAATAAAATAAAAAATTATTAAATATTTTTTATAATCAGAACTTAATCGTTAATTTTTAATTATTGTTGAGGACTTTTCTACATTTTTATTTGTTTTCATTTCAGCCGTAATAGTCAAATATGGCAGCAGTTATTTGTTATAGACAAAATCATGCAGATGCCTAGCTACCTTAGACTGATTGCGACGCTTTGGTAAAAACCCTACTAACATTTTGTCGGGACTAAGGAGAGTAAGTGGTAAACTAATGTACTTAAGAGAAAAATGTTGATAAAAAAACAATTGTTATTTGGTGTGTACCTACTTATTACTCAAGCAAAAAATGTTAATACTGGACGATACCTTCCAATTGTTTACAATGTATGTATTTCATAATTTAAACGATTGTGATCAACCGCTTATCTTTTAATATTTTAAAATGTAGTCATTGGTGGGGGTTCCTAAATATTGCGTTTTCATGGGAACGACTTTAGTTCATACAAATTCCACAAATGAAGTCTTTCTGGGGTTTATTCAAATAGCAAGACGGGAAAAATCCAAAACATTTCTACTGCACTTCTGTACATGCAGTTTTTAAAATTTGGAGTACTATAATTAAATTCAAGCTGCAAGTAAAAGACGCTAAAGATAATGAATGAATGAATGAATTAAAGAGTTTTAGATCATACTTAATTTCAGTGGCGCAAGTTTTCTTTATATTGTTTTCTTGAAAAAATAAATAACACTTTTTCTCATACAGCAAGCGCTCGATAACATAAACACCGGGTAATGAAAACATCACGCTAATGTAAACACAAAATTCATACTACCATAGAATCAAACAGAACGCCTGATACGTAAACAACCTGTACAGTTCGATAACGTAAACAGTTGTAGGGGATTCCCCTCTGCGACACAGCTGGATGGGTGTTTATGATATATATAATACACATATATTACTAGTAGGGCCTCGGAACGCCCGAAAACATTACGGCGCCGACATAGTTTCACTTAGAGTATAACGCGTCTCGTGCGCATGCGTGAGAATTCGAACTCCGCCTTTACAAGCGAATTTTAAACTTGACCACTTCCCCATTGGCATTGGGCGGACGACGCCGCCACGCTTGCGCACAGCTCACCATTATACATTGAAGAGTTGGTTGTCTGTCTCACTTCCTACGCGAGTTTCCCACTCATAGCCGCTAGCAATATAGTAAGTATTAGATATATGGTGTTTATTATGCGTTTGCATTTCATTTTAGTCACTGTTGGACATAGGCGCTAATTTATGCAGAATAAAATAGCAGCTTATTTTTCTTCTTATAAAAATGTGTATTACTTATCGCTGTCATATGTTTTGTTTTTTATTGTGTTATTAAAAGTTTCTTTTAATAATGTGTTTATTAATAAAATCATGCTCGCTAATGTAAACATTTCAACAATGTGAACACACTTGGTTTGAATTAGTTCACGTTATCGAGCGTCTGCTGTAGTAATTTGTGTAGCAGATTAAAATATAATACTTCGCAGTATAATGGAGGCAAACTAATTTTTTTAATATTTTAGTAATGCAACAGCATAAAGTGAAATTTATTCCGCTTTACTTTCTACAACAAAATGAAGTAAATAATTTGCAGTGTTGCCGTACACTGTACAGGGTGGCCAGTAGATATCGTACAGCTCCAAATTTGTGTACTTTCTGATGTTTTTTTATTTTATCATTTCCGGTTTCATCGAAAATCGCCTTTCTTTTAAATAAAAATATAAGTTTTCATAATTCCAATAATACAAAATTTCCTAAAACAAATATTTTTTTAAATTAGAAGAAAAGTGGCAGACTCGTAACGAATTTGCTTTCTATACAATGTAAACCACGAAATAAATAATTATAAGTGAAATTTTTAAAAATAGAATATGGAAAATGTGCTGAATACTTACTGACAATAAAATCATTGTTAGTTTTTGTAACTTACTATGGGAATTATAAAATGTTCTTTAAATGTTTTTAGATGATAGTCACCTTTTCCTTTCACATTATTTTGGGTAATGGTTAGGTTTGCTACTAAAATGTTAGCATTTAAATATTTTATCAAACTAACTAAGTGTGAAACGGTAATCTGGCCTCTCTCGCCTGGAATATTTACTTTAATAATTAAATATAGCCGATTTGCGTTTGCATGCTTTTTCTTTCGATATGGAGTCGCACGTCTGCTTCCGGCTAGTAGTAAATTTCGCCTACAGCAAGCTAAATAAAGACGAGCTCAAGCAGCTCAGTAAATATAATCTGCCGCCTATAATATTCTTATGAAAAAAGCAGTGTTTGCACCTCAGGTAAGTGCCATTTTAACAGTATACTGAGTCAGTGCGCATTGACGTCATTCACCAGAAAAGCACCATACCCAGCAGCCAGGTATTTCCCAGCCGTATTTGTAGAAAATCTCCATGCATCGCGTTGTTTAAGGATGGTGACGTATGCCGCTACACTGAAATTTCAAGCCACCCAATATGGGGCATGTTTGCAGTTTAAGCGATAAGCATTTGCTTCAAGCTGAGGAAAGTTTTGCGACCATAAAAGAATGCATTTAGAAAAATAAATGCGTATGCGAAATAGTTTGTACGGGGAATTCAATTTAAATTCCATTTAATGTATGTAGGTTTTAACCTTTGGGCGTAGATTATTGCTTGCTAAAGTTACCTACCTGTTCTGTCTTTTATTGAAAATATATCTTTGTTTATTTATGCAAACAAATTTGCTTTTCTTGTGCATACTGTTTGAAATTAATTTCAACATCCGAGGCCAGCTCCCTGTTTTAGCAGATATTGACGCTTGGTAGCCATCAGTTGAGGTTAATTATTTTAAGTTTTATGGATACTAAGCTAGCTAGGTAAACAAACAGGGAAGAAAGTAAAATCCTCGTCCTCCTAGGTTGTCAGTCTGGTTTGTTGCAGCCTTCCATGTTTGTCGATTTAGGGCTTTTCCTTTCATGTCATTATAATTTCCACTGCCCGAGTCTGCTATTATTTGCTTAATGTATTGTAAGCGTGGCCTTCCTCTTGGGGTTTTTCCGGTTATGTTCCCTTCAATTATTATTTTTAGTATACCTTCTCTTCTCAGTATGTGGCCTATCATTTCCATTCTTCTTTTCTTTATGTGGTTCCAAATATTCCTTGTTTGTTTTATTGTTCTTAGTACTTCTTCATTGGTTTTCCTTTCCGTCCATGATATCTTCAATATTCTTCTGAAGCACCACATCTCGAAGAATTTTAAAATAGTGTTACCAAAATTAAACACAATGATATGGCTACTAAAAGACGCATTATAAGTGTAAACAATATTTAAAAATGATAGTTTACATAATAATGAATAAAAAGTAAAATATTAAAATATTAATTTTTAAGGTTTTTGGAAACAAATTTACCCACATTTTTGTTTTTAGCGAAAAGTTTTATAACCGCTCCTCAAGATAATTTAAAAAGCCAGTCTACTATTTAAAAAAATATGCCAAGCCCATTTTCTACAAGTTTTTCTACTGATTTTTACTTTTCCATATAAAATGTTATAAATGACCCAGTAAGTCAGCAGTGTAAGTGTTCGTAAAATTTTTAAGAATGCTTCTTGTTCTTCTTTCTCGTATAGACCAGTGGCCTGTATTTAACCACAAAGTGGTTTTATGAGCCCTCTTTACTCGTAAGGCCGGTAGATGGTTAGCCTTGCCCGTCAAAAGTGAGAAAGAGTTCCCTTATTAGGGGTTAACGACTACCACAGGTGTTAGTTTAGTAGCCCCGCTGTAGTCGCCGTGGATCAAACTCAGTCTAGCCGCCTAAAGCTTACGCATGTTGCTTACTCGGCCATCCGCTCTCTGCTTAAACACGATATTTTTTCTCAAAATGTCTGTTAGGTACTTTGTTAAGGGAATTTTTCATACTACAGAAATAAGGTACAACCATATAGCGGCTGTTCTCTGAATGTCACTCTTTTGCAGTGGTCTATTATGATATGTTTTATCGGACTTTTTCCACTGTCTAGGGTGTATATCACACGACGTTTCGGGAATTTTTTTAACTACTTCCGTCTTCAGGTGTTCATGGTTAGTCCTGAGAAGGACTGATATTGTACGTTGTTATACTTAAACTCGTGCTTCCCCCGGGGTTTGAACCCGGGACCGCTGATCGCTGTGATTACTAGTTTGTCACTCTTACCACTAGGCCACCAGCGGCTCTTTTCTTCCCCAACCCTTGAGTCAGGGATCTGCTCGGGATTAATTTATGAGCCATCAAACACACACGTGCAGAACAGACGCTTTTTCCCTAGCTTCGAAAATTCTAACATGCCACTTAGTACCCCGTATGGCTTCCGCCAATCAGCATTGCCGATTAAATCGCATGTTTTGTTTCAAGCAATAGGTGCGATCACCTGATTGTTTTCTGTCACCACTTAGCGATTTTCAACTACCGTGGCGTCAGGTTTTTGGCGGTCAGCCTTTAGCAAGACCTTCCAGGAGTTAGTGGTGCAGTGAGACCTCCTCATGTCGCTTCTTGCGGAATCAATCACGGAACAAGGTCAGCAAAAGGTCGTTTCGGGAGTACGTTACGAAATTATCGTCTCGTTAACCGCACGCCCAGACTCTATTTTGGAGGATCAGTCACGTTGCCCCAAGCCATCGCTTTGACTCAGCCAGCTTGTTTAATCCCGTTTCTAACAAAGTTTTCAGCAGTATCTACAGTGGCAGAGGTACTGGCGCGTTCTCGAGAGACATTAACAATCACCACCGCCAGGATCTTACAAGGTACCTACTGTGCAAATTGAAGTGGAAAGTGCCGCGAAGTAATTGAAGTAACGCGCGAATTAGTAATCTCGGTAGATAATTAAGTAGAATTACCAATGATAATATTTAGCAGCTTGTAAGTACCCCATGGCGTCACGTAGAGAATAGGTTTCGGTAATAATTCAGTTGTGATCATTGTGAACGCGTAATTTTGGTGTTTTGACTTCAATAGATTAAATTCACTATGCGTGTATACGATTGTAGTGATAACGAACGACGGAGGATAAGTTCATCTGGGATGCGCTGGATGGACGACGCTGCAACAGCTATTAGCATACCTGGTAATCGCTTCTTTTTCCGTCTTAAGAAGTATCCTGTTTTACCCACTCAATGGCGCCCAAGACATTAAACTCCCTTTTAAGTTGTCAAACACTTGCCCGGTGTAACGAATATCGAAATAACCTACGACCTTCCCGACGACTTAGCTGGCACCACTTTGGAACCAAACACGTCACCCTCCGGGCGAGCGAAGCTTGTAATTACTACCTATATTATTATCGTAATCTCGTTTTAGCTGTAACCAACTGGTTCCTTTGTCGTACTCATGTTTTGCGGTGTAACAACTCAGTCGCTTAGATGAGTTCATTCATAATGGTACAAATATAGTGCGTGTGACACTCAACAGTACTTTTTTCAAAAAATAATTACGTTAGAGTCATTTCAGAATCGGAAAAATTAATTGGAAATTTATGAAAAGAAATCAGTTGCGGTAAGCTATAAATCTTGATGAAGGTATCAGAAAATGTGTTTTTATGCTTTGTTAATAAATAATAATTTCAATTTTTGATTTGAAATTTGTGAAAAATGTTATGGGATACCATACCTCATGGTCACCCAGCATATGTATAATTTGTATGTTAATCTGTCAATTTCATTACCAATTTACTGACATTTCTAGGATTTTAACTGACATTATAATATAGTTATTACACATCTACTGAGCTGAGTGACCATTCGGCATTGGGACACAATAATTAACATCCCTCTCTTTGGAAGATTGGTCTATCAAATGGAGTAACAATGCATACTTGAACATATATACTGTAATGACTACCTACCTATTAAAAGGCACTAGTAAATAAAAATAATAATTAATCAGGACAAATCACCACAATTTAATAAATTAAATACTTTAATCAAGAATTGTATGTCAAACTCAGATCCAATTAAAATGATGTTGTAATAATTAGCCCAATAAATTGTTTATTGCTCTCTGGATTTCATTCATTTGCATTTAAATAGAGCTTAGCTCTGGTAAAACATGAAATAAAAAAAACTCTTGTTTGAGAGGAGTAGGTTCATTGACTTTGTATTATAATTGCTTTTTTGTATGATAAATTAATCAGTATGGCAGATGCGTGACTTTGTATTTGACAGGTCTATAACCTCAAAATTTAGTGTACACAAAATGATCTGTTCGTCCGCGAAATTTAGCATAAATTGAATTACAAACACCGAAAAAGGCAAGACCACATCAGGTAAATGCTGCTAATTATGTGACGTAGCCTCCGGCTAACCTGTTTTGTTTCCGATGACGTAGGTGACGCCAAAACTTGCATTTGTTTAACTTTCGCTAATGTTGCAAAAATGGGCTTCCAACCACAGATTTTAGGGACGCTATCTCGATTATTCGAATCTGGATCGCTGAAATCACGTTCAACCCATCGTACGATGTCCAAACTTGACAAACCCGATGAGTTATGGACCTTCGGCAACGCTTTCCTGTGGAATTTACCTTTTGAAGTGGTGTTCCGATGCTGGCTCTTACAATGAAGAGACGCCACGGCTATTACACGCTTGGTAACTACTTCCTCCTCCAAATTTCTCCACCCAGGCACTCCTGAAGATCGTCTGCAAACGCAGCACACCCAATTCTTGCTTGCCGATGTTGAACTCCTCGATATCTTGTCCGAAGTCTGGCCTCGCTATAGAACGCTTCTGGTGAAAGCTTGCTGGTCTGATTGCACTTCACTGGGAACTGCTATCACTGGGAATATTAGCCATAAAGATGCCGTACACTGTGACTATGATAAAACACAATTTTGTAAAAACTGGGAGTTCAACTTGCACACAGCCTAAATGTTACAAGCTTCTATTTGGTATTAAACAATTGACATTTTCGTTTCCTAGTGGTGACGATTGACATTTGTTTATAAGAAATAAGGTTTAATTTACATGTTTATTTATGGACTATAGTTTTGATAGAATGTTCTTGCTTAAAATACTAAAATGTCTTTTTCTTTGAATTGTTCACCTAGCACTTTACTCTGCTCTCTAATCACTTAATCACATGAATTTATTTAGCACTGTATCAACTGTCTGTCTTTCGATAGGTTGCCTTATTGCTTTTTGCAATCGTTACTTCCTCGTACTGCTTTGCTTCACTTTTCCGTTACCTTGCCGTTTGCAGTTTATAAACCTTTAATATTTATAACGCTAATATCATTTCTGTACTTCACAAAACAGCTTGTATTATTTTAAAATTCATATCATTGCTTGACGTTATTCAACTCAACCCTGTTAGCTACATAATTCAAGCTGCATTTGCCATTTCAAACATTAATTATCACTGAAACTCTGAACGTAACCCTTCTGAATTCTCTCTTATCTCATGCCAACTTTTCTTACTCAAATATGATTGCTGCTGCTCATATCAAGTGCATTTATTAGTGTAAAATTACTGACTTTCTTGCAATAAATAAAATAATTAATTCTGTGCTCATTTTTGAACTTACTCATTCTTGTGTCAACTAGGCAAACAGAATTGCTGTGGGCAGTAAACTATTACAATATACATGTGTGACGAACCTGGAGGTCTAAATGCACGTAAACATGGTTCACCCTTCACTCAAAAATCCAAGAAATTACAAAGAAAAACTAAGTTTGCAATACTCATTGGCATACCGTTCTCAAACTTCTAGTAAATTGTTACCTATAAGTAAATAATTTTATTGTTATGTAGCTTTAAATAAAGCCCAGGGTATCTACTACCTAATAAAAATGCAATAAAACGAATACCTACAGAGTGCTATTTTTTTAAGTATGATTATTATAGCTGAAGAGTATGACATCAGAAACAAAAATTGTTGCAATTTCTAAAGTTAAGACTATAGCAAAATGGTGTAGTATCATAGGGCAAAGTGGTGTAGTACACCAGGGCCCGTTAGCTCATAGGACCTCCACTCCACTGTTTTTTTTAGTTTTACCATAGTTTGAATGGTTGAAATTTTAATTTCTTTGCAAACTGATATGATATGAGCATGAGTAATATCTAAGTCAACTTGGTTGGATCATTTAAAGACGACTAAATTACCTTATCCTTCAGTCAAAACAATTACTGATCAAGTTTCTCTTCTCAAATAAACAAGACCCTGGCGATTACACCTTTGATTTTGATAGTAAAAAATATTTCATTGAGGGAGCTGAAGCATTTCTCAGCGGTGCTCATGGTAGATATAGGGGCGTGAGTGAATATTCACTCACGTCACGCACGTTTCACGCTTGCTTTAAACACTCACGTTCACGGCGTGACCCGCAGCCTTTATTTGAAAATTCAAATTCTGATAGAACAGAATGTTCAAATTTAAAACCAATAAAGAACCCGCAACAGAATTAAAAACTCGAAAATAAAATGTTTTGCACGTGAAATAATGTACCTACGTGATATGTTGCAATCAGAATAGTAAACACAAAAAGAAATAAATAAAAATTTACTACAATAGCTTACAAAATATGTTTTTTCGGACTTTTTCCACTGTCTAGGGTATATATCACACGACGTTTCGGGAGTTTTGATCTACTCCCGTCTTCAGATGTTCCTAGTTAGTCCTGAGAAGGACTGATATTGTACGTCTTTATACGTACACTCGTGCCTACCCCGGGATTTAAACCCAGGACCGCTGATCGCTGTGATTACTAGCCTGTCACCTTTACCACCAGCGATCAGCGGTCCGGGGTTCAAATCCCGGAGTAGGCACGAGTGTTCGTATAAAGACGTACAATATCAGTCCTTCTCAGGACTAACTAGGAACACCTGAAGACGGGAGTAGATCAAAACTCCCGAAACGTCGTGTGATATACACCCTAGACAGTGGAAAAAACATATCATAATAGACTACTGCCAAAAAATGACATTCAGAGTACAAATAGCTTACAACAATGGATAAATACTGATTTCTCGCAAAAACGTTTCTTGCAACCGTCCTTAAAGACCTTTAATACCAAAAGCTATCATTGGAATTGACGTTTCCCTTACTGATGCGAGTACAAGAAAGTATATGTTGCTTGGAAACACTTTTAATTCCTAGGTTTGAAATTACTTTCACGTCCGAGGAACTAAAAGTAAGTTCTACTGGTTCACTTATAGACGCAGACACGCAATTGGCTGTAGACACAACATTCACAACACAACACAACTGCGAAGCTGCGTCGCTGCAGGTTACTACACAGAAGTACAATGACCTCCCGCTCCAGCTCTAGATCTTCCACATGTCGGGCAGAGACGAGCGGGGCACCCTGCAGTTTTTTATTCGTTACTAAATATTTAACGTGAAATTAACGTGAAAAGTGAATCACGACTTGGCAATTTTCACGCACGTTTACAGCCCAATTTTCAAATATTACTCACGTTCACGACATGGCCCGCCGTAACCCGACTGTTTTTACGCCACGCGCCCATCCCTAACTCATGGCCACCCAGCTACGCCACTGCTACACCATCATTGGTTCTTACTTTTTAGTGATTAGTATAATAAATGCTACAATCATTTAAATTGAAGGTGGCTTGATAAGAAAATATTTCATGACAAAGTAAGATTAAAGCAAAAGTAAATTAATAAACATTTTTCTCTCCGATAAAAGACCTACTGCATAACAACAAATAATTCTAGAGTTTTGCTAGTTCTCGAATTTTAAAACAATATATTTA
Source organism: Agriotes lineatus (assembly GCA_940337035.1). Lineage (NCBI taxonomy): Eukaryota > Metazoa > Arthropoda > Insecta > Coleoptera > Elateridae > Agriotes > Agriotes lineatus. The sequence goes on along the minus strand of CALNHX010003279.1, from coordinate 29,811 downwards.
CTATTAGACAATAATTAGCAAATATTTCTACAGAAAATGATTCAATTCAATACTTATTAGCATAGAAAGCGAATGTGATATATTCAAAAATAATCACTCGTACTGTAAAGCATAGTATCGACAAAAATGCAACAACAATCATTTATTTTCAAATAATTTACCTCTCATTCTGAAAGTATCCTTGTTCAATAAACTGCCGAAGGCTGAAATAAAACATACCATTTTCAATCAGTTCCCCATCCAGATCTTGTCTGCGAGGCCTGTTTTTTAAATCAAAGTTTAGAGGAACTATCTTGTCATCTAATTTGATCCAGCGTAATTTATGCGACCTACAATTTTTATTAATTTTAAAGTAATTTGTTTACACTTCAGCAAAGCACACAAACCTTGTTGCTGAAAATATGCACTGAGCCGCACCACAACCGAATAAATTCACTGCCTGCTGTAAATACTCAGCCTTAATAAAAGGCGAGGTGCACTGGATTAGAGCAATAACATCTACCTCAGGATGGCACTTTAGAAATTCCTGTACAGCTAAGACTGATGGTGCACTGTCAGTAGCCGATTCAGGTGATCTCCAATGAATGTTCACATTACCTTTTTTAGTGAAAGACATGAAAATAAGAGATTTGCTATATTACAACTGCCTACTTCGAAGTGCTTCGCTATAAATTGCATCACAATCAGTTGATATCCAAACCGAGTCAAATCCTTGAGTTTGTAAGATAGAACTGACCGCCGTTTTTAGAAGGCTAATTCCCCCAACTTGTGCCAGATTTTTAAGTGGGATACTTTTCGAACCTCCTCTTGCTAGTATTAGAGCTGCCAGGTGTGACTTTTTGTTAAGGAAAGGATTCCTGAAAGAATAAATGTTACAAACAAAATTATGTACTAGTAGTGGCTAATTTGAAAAATAAAGCAACTATTAAATATATACCAGGATGAAATTTTACAAGAAAAAGATGCTCCTAGAAAAAATAATACTATAAGGAGCACAATTTTCATTTTGACTTGCCTAAACTGTAATTGAATCACGTGTAAGAACTTAACCCATCTCCTGTACAGTTCATGACAATAACTAAATTACTTAATGTGTTTGACTGATTTGAATGCATTAATAAAGCTATAGAGAAATTGCCAATTTCTTAATTGAATTTGTTGTGTCTGACACTTCCATTTATATTATTTGATAAACAGGTTTTATTCGTTATTGCCGCTGATATCTGTCACAGGCTACATCATATTTAAGTACCTTAAACCTCTAATTTTTGAATAATTAATTGAAGTATGTAACAGGTTAACTACTATTTACCCAATAAAGGTGAATAATATAAACATAACTATTAATTGTTCTACTTACTTTTAGAAACAAGCAGTGCATCAAATGCTAGAACTTGCTTCGGTAAAAAACGTAAATTATCATAAGTACAGCAAGTTATAGTAGGTACATACACGTGACTATAATCAACTGTCAGCTATAACTCATTTGATAAGCAATCTAATCGTATAGGTATCTACATGCCTAGACCTTGTCCATAACAATAACAAACAAACAAATATACACTAGTAAGTATATAAATGTTTTTATTCGCATATCGTTTTACTCTTTTAAAAAACGTTTTCAATCAGCTATTTTCAAGGAAAACTAGACCTTTTAGGTAGAATTGGAGATCTATTTACGTTGCCTGAATTTTAAAATTTTTAATTTATTAATTGTTTCCTGAAAATCGTGTGTATATTGAAATTGTCATAACAATATTAATGTTAAGTCTCACTAATCAATATTTTTATCAGATTTTATGTACAAGTTGTTCATATTTCGGATGTTTTTGGAGCTTGCTCCATAACCATTATAGTTGAAAAACAGTATGTCGCGGTCTCCTTTTTTAACAATTCAAGTAGTATAAGGAATATTTTAATTTTTTTTATTTTTAGCAAAATTTGGATAGGTATTTTAAATTTTTTAATTGTTTTCCTTGTACACGGTGTTTGTAGATAGCTATCTCTATTATTAACGAAGTTACGGGCTGTCTATTGTCCTACAAACACCCTGTATATAAATTTTTTATCTAATAAGGATCAGGAATTAATATAATGTCATCATACAGTTTTAATATTCTTTTGGGATATGCACAATAACATGAAACCCAATTTTCTTAAACAGAGGTCATAGCTGTCACGCCAATCAGCAGCTTATTAAATGTTTTATCGGAATTTTTCCACTGTCTCGGCTGTTTTTCACACTACGTTTCAGGAGTTTTTGGTTTACGCCAGCCTCAGGTCGTCAACTCCTAGTCCTGAGAAAAACTGATTTTTGTACGCAGGACCGCGCTAGCATCAATGGCCGCCTGTGTGCATAGCCAAATTTGCCGCCCCAAAATTTAAATTTTTGTTGTAAAATATAAATTTTATGTAGTACATACCTAGTTTAACTGTAACAAATCAAATTAATTTAAGTGAAAAACAGAAATTTTAAAAAAGTTTTATTAACAATAAAATTTACAAAAAAAAATAGTGGAATAAAAATAACAAAAAAACAAGAAAATTTTAGAAAATTATAAAAAAGCAACTTTCCTAGCTTTTTTCTTCGCAAATTCTTTAATTACTAATTCTAAATCGATGGAATCCATCGTGTCGCTTTCTATTGGTATTATAGACAGATTATTTAATCTGTTTTGTGACATTGTGGATCGCATATAATTTTTAATAATTTTTAGTTTGAAGAAAGATCTCTCACCAGACGCAACTGAAACTGGTAACGTGAGTAATATTCTAAGAGCTATTGACATATTTGGAAATGATGCTATGAGCTGATTTTCAAAAATATATTCAAGAATGGACTGGGGCTCTAACTGATGCTTTTCAGCTGAAGTAGGTTTAAGATGTAATTTTCAAGATTTTATCTCTTCAAATAATTCTATTCCATCTACATCTGATTCCTTTCTAGAATCATCAGTTAGATGAAGATGTAAATCTTTACAACATTGTAATAGCTCGTTTTCCGTTAAATCAAACATATTATAGAGAAATCCTAACATAGCATCATATCTTGTTATTCCCTCAAATCTGTCTCTTTAAAGACGATAAAGTTTGATCTAATATATTAAAATAAACGTTAACTTTATAATAATATTTTGGATCAATAATTGGTTCATCACTGTGTTCATAATCAAACTGTCTGGGTTTTCTTCGTGGTCTAACAGACTGAACAGCAGGGAAATTAGGTTCAATACCGAGTTCATCCGCAAGTGTATTAGCGTCAGTAAGAACATTATTGAATTCTTCATCTGATCGAAGAACTAAGAAAAAATCTAACAAATTTTTAAAATGCTCTAAGCAAGTTTTTATATTTATAGTAGGATTTTGCATGATCGTGCTCAAAACATTAATTTTGATTAAAATATTGTACCAAATAATTGTTGAGCACAAAAATTTATAACTCTGAATTTTTAATGCCAAAGATTTGGCTTGATGTGAAGCACTGTGGTCTTGTACGGATAAATGATCTTCAATTACTTCTACCAATGCATCATATATTTGCCCAATTTGGTAACGCAGGGGCTTCACAGCGTCTACTCTACTAGACCACCGTGTATCACTAAGTGGTTTTAAATTTAAATTTGTTGTGTGTTTTTTCAGAATTGACCATCTTTTTACCGACGCAGAAAAAAAACAAATAATTCTTGAACTATATCAAAATAACCAGAAGTCTCAAAAGAAACTTTAGCAGCATCGTTCACTACTAAATTTAATGTATGGGCTGTGCACGGCACAAAAAATGCTCGCGGATTTATTTCTAAATTTTTTTTGCAAACCATCATGTTTGCCGCGCATATTTGCCCCATTATCGTACCCTTGGCCACGCATGTCGTAAATATTTAAATTCAACTTTGAAAGTAAATTAATTAAAAATTCACTTAAACCCACTCCAGTTGAATCATTAATAGGACAAAGTTCTATAAAATGCTCGCGTATTTCTATTTTTTTTTTGAGGACTCATTCAACATTGTAAATCTAAAAATTATAGTCATTTGTTCGATATGACTAATATCCGGTGTACAGTCAAGAATGATAGAATAGTATTTACATTTTCTAATTAAATCCAAAATATTATTTCTAATTTTGTTACCAATGACATCTATTATTTCATTCTGAATTTTGTCCCCTAAATAATTTACCATTCGTGTTTCATCTTTTTGTGACTTTTGAGTCCGAAGCACATGTTCTGACATAACAGAATCAAATTTTGAGAACATCTCAACAGCTTTTAAAAAATTACCGTTTGTTACGGTATAAATTCATCAAATCGACATAGGTCGTATTGATTGTTCAAAAACGGGTACAAACTACAGGGTTCGCCGGCTTTACTAAAAAGAACACAGATCTTAATGTGTTGGAGCAGATTTCGTTGCTCCGATTCCTCGCACTTAGCTCAGTCGGGAAGGCGTGGTTCGAGAGTACAAAGAAAAACCGGCTGCACTTACCCTAAAGCTTGCTTAAAAAAATTGCCTAAGGACGCCACTCGTTTTGATAAATTAACAGCCCTCGTGACCCAAAACGAGAAATATCACAGGGCTCTACTGAAGATGCGCTGGGTTAGCTGCACGCTGCGAAGCGTCGTCCACTAGGTTCCCTCCAAGTCGGGCGGTCAGCACCAGGTGGCCTTAATGACTTACCGTATGACCACCTCCCTAAAGGGGCTCAAAAGAATTTACTCAAGCCAAAAACTGTATGGCTTTTCCAATAAAAGCACGTGTTCTAGCTTCACATTTGATTACACTTGGCATTTTGCCACATTAGGATTGAAGATCCACAGATTGCAGGTTTAAGTCAATTAAACAAACTAAGTGTGACTATATTATTGTTTAATGAATGAAAATCGACACACACAGGGCCACAAGTTGGCCATAAGAAGGTAACATACACCCTAACTGAAAATTGTCGGGGATCCCAAGCAAAAGTTAACTTAATGACGAAGTACAATACACAAGTTATTTGACGAAACTAAATTCGCAGGCGCAAAGTCCCACAGCATGCGAGGCACAACAAACATACAATTCGGTAGCACTTTCGCGACACATTAAATCAGGAAGCAAGACAAAGATACATTGGTAGATCCTACCTTTTATAGCTAGAACACCTACTGCGTTGACGATGACCGATGGCTGGACCGGATCCTGGAGAGGCTTAGTGGCCGCTTGCAGCAATACAGCTCCCTAAAGGGTTGTTGAAGGGCTTTGCCAAAAGCCAAGCGGTGACTGTAGAAGGTCGAGGACTGCAGAAGACGGCGTCCACAAAGACCAAGGTTACGTCCCGCAGCGAACGTAGAACAGGGTTGCCCAAAGGGGTTGAGCGAAGGCAGTGGCCAGCGGCCCGAAAGAGTGTTGAATTAATTCGAGGTGAAAACGGTAGTCCCCTGGAACGCAGAAAATACTTTGGGTTTGGCACGACGTGGTAGAATTTGCAAAAGCAGATATTTCCCACTCACTATGAGAAAATTACGTAGGCTTCATAAGGCGTCTTGGAGTGGATGTGCAACAGGATGCAAAGTAACTTTCCCCCGGCTCTGGGGGTCGAAGTAAACGAAATCCAAAACGCCCGCCCAAACCGGCGTCGGCCTAACCCACACACGTCCCGCGGGAACTTTATCACTTAACGAGCTATCTGCTTCGAAGCCTGCAGCAAAACTTAAAACGCACGAAAAGCTTCCCTCCGGGGCCACTAACAGTGCAGCCCCGGAGGCAACACAAAACCATAAGCGTCTGTTGTACTCAAAGGCTGGCTACTTATTAAAATTTCAAATGCACAGAGCTTAAAAACAACGTAACGAAAGAAAGTTTCGAACTCCAAAATCAATAATTCCAAATGTATGGTCCAACAAGGGTTTATCAAACTTTATTTTTATTTCTCAAAGCTCAAAGCTTGGTGCAACTACACGCAGCCTGATGTCATAGCTGAACCAGCAAAATGAGCAAAGTTTCCAGAACCCCGGGTAACAAAACACAAGATAAGGGTTCCAATGCACTACTATACCACGTATGGAAAGTTTTCGACCTTAAGTATCAAATTACCAACGCGGCTCCTAAAGAATACCAAGAAATATATTTGGGTTGTGAAATCGATGTTTAAATGGGTGACAACAAAGAATTCAATAAGCCTTATTTTTGAAAGCTTAATTACATTAGGCAGAAACTGCAATACAAAACGGTCTTGACCATATAACAAAGAATAACTTATCGCTGTAATTCGAAGAAATGTAAACGGGACTGGAATGCTTTTAATAACTAACGCGGTTGCCAAAGGCTATTTACGGGGCAAGTTCATTTAGAAGCTGCAGACCAACAGCATGTGAATATGCGTTCAACTAAATTTTGCGCCAGGGTCGGCTTAAGTAGAATTTGAAGTCGCACAATCTTACACTTGCTTTCTAATGACACTTATTATTGAATTAAACGCAAGAATGACTTAATGACGTCAAAACCACTTAATACGTTATTGCTTTCAAATAATTTATTACATTGTCCGCGTAAAGCAAGACACTGTCGTGACAAATATTGTATAGTTAAAATTATTCTCTCAATCACAGCATGCTAGTGCTTTGCTTCTGCATTCAACAAACGTAGTTGCGTCTGGTTTACAGTTTGTTCTTTTGATAACATTTTTATAAGTTCTAACTGATTTTTAACATTTGCATTGTGAGTATCACTTTTTTCGTGCCTTGAAATCAATAGTGACAAATGCTGCCAGTCAGAAACACCTTCCTTTTGCGAAAAATTGTTTTTAATTTTGCCAAATATTGTACAACAAAAGCAATAAACTGCATTATTTTGTATTGAATAAACTAACCACGGTCTCTTAATTTCTTCTCCATTTGGAAGAGAACGGTAGAAATATTTTTTCGAAAACCTTCGACCATTTTCATTAGCTGGGAAATTAAATTGCGTTACCTGAGCAGGCCCTCTTTCTACTAAAATTTTTGTCAATGTTGTTGATATTATCTCAGGCCACTCTCCAGGATCATCTGAGGTTGCTGTGTCCTTCTGCGACTGCTGTGAATCTGATGAGCAGCCAAATTTCTTTAGTTCAGAAAGCCTTGATGAGGATGACGTGCTGGCTTCTTCAACGTCACCAACTTCTCTTCTCTCTGGTTTTGGAGACTCCGAGTCAGATGAAGTCAAAGTCACCTTCTCTTCCCCAGATTCGGAATCTTCTCTCATAATTTTCATTTCGACTTCTTGGACGCACGGCTCATTAAGTGGCCCGGAAAGAGAACTAAAGCTTGATTCTAATGCTTCCGCTGACACATTTTCTGGCTTCAAATATTTTTCTAAAGTATTGGCCAGTTTTTTCTATTCAACTTTTTTTTGTAGACTTTGTTTTCGATACTGAAAACCCGACAGCCTTTTCGTTTTTCTGTTCTAGAAAAATTATAACAATTTTATTACTTAATACAATTTAAGAATATGTAGGTAACTATTTGTGTATTGATTGATATATGATTGATATGTATGTAGGTACTTACCATATTTATAACTTTTCTTCAACTTTCTTCAAAACACAATCACTAACAAAATTAATTTTCTCTACTCGATCTTCTCTGCAGCCAATTCAAAAATTAAATGACCAAATAATTATCATTGCACCCATATTACCACAGTATTAATGTAAGCATCATATAATATTATATTTCTTAAAATCAGCTTTAAACAATTAGGTACTTACCGACAAAAGAGATCGCCGACACCCCGATCAAAAATAATATAAATACCTACTTCATAAATACGATATGTTTCACAATAAAAGCCGCCAGCCGCCAGTTTTCTGAAAAGTCACGTTTTGTTGCTTCTGATAAATGTCCGGCTTTTTTGTAATCATTGCATAAAGATGCATGGAAAGCGTTCCTTCAAGTTGGCTTCGTTTAACAATTAGCCGCCACGGAATAAAAACTAACTTCGAGAATTTACATAAACAAAAATCCATGTAACCATATTATCAGGTGTTCATTTACACAATAAACATTTTTTATACCTATATGGGTACATATTTTTGAACTTCTAAAATTTGTAAAGTAAAAAAATTGTACATTTTTTTTTTTGTAATTTGTATATAATTTTTAAACCTTTTTGGCCGCCCCTGAAGTTGGTCGCCCATGTGCGGCGCACACATTGCACACTGGCTTGGCGAGGCCCTGTTTGTACGTTTTTTCACGCACACTCGCGTATACATGGAGGCTTGGACCCAGGACCACTGATCACTTGTCATTACGAGCCTTGTCACTAAGCCACCAGCAGGGCAAAATTTATTAATTAGAAATTTATGAAAACCAGCTCAATACATTAAATGTTACTTAATTAATGTGAATGAAATAATTCAAACATTTAAGTGTTACAAATAAATTAAATTGTATGTATCATATTGAGCAAGTAGGAAGTATATACAGTAGGTAATGTGATTTATAATGTTTGTATATGAAATAATTGAGTTGGTTGCCTGAGAGATGTTTAAAAATATATACAAGTGCAGTGTTGAAAAAAGTACAACAAAAATACTTGTTTTCCAGAAGGGAATCAAAAGGCTTGTACTTCCCAAATTGGTGAAAAAGAATTGCAATTTTTTTAATAAAGTGTTAATTTATCGTTTTGTTAAATAAATACATGCGTGGCAACTGAACAAAAGTAAAAAGCGATGAATAAATTTAAAAATTATAATCTTCGTGATACACAAGAAAAACGTCCGACGCATAGTGGTCACCCAAATGCAGTTCTTAAGCACAAGTGTATCTACGAGGCACCTTGAAAGACAGAACCTTGAAGATACCACGCATACGAAGCTGAAATCCCGTTTCGAAGCCTGGAGCTGCGGGTTTGCCAACGTATGGTAGATCCATAGGCTACGAGATCATCGGGCTGAGTTGAGCCTGAAGTAAGTGCAACTGCAACGAGGATAACTATCGAACCCCGTTCCAGCTCGGCTGCTCCATCGAAAAACACAGTATCCAACATTTTTTGTGAAATTGAGCTGAATGTTCATATGGAGATACTGTGTTGTCCCGCATCTTTCTAGCTAATCAGATTTGAGCTATCTATACTGGTTACCTATTTACAGCTACCCATAAACACAGTATCTACATGAATTTCTTCTGTTTACCAATTCAAAACACAGCAAGTCATTATAATGTTCATAAGAACCAAAGAAAACACAGTATCTGGTGTAGGATCCCACCTCCTCGGCGAGCGGGACGCGCAGGCGCGAGTTAGTTCGAGGTTCAAGATGGCGTAACGACGACGCACATATATCGGTCATACCTATCTGTTTGTATTGAAACGAGTTCTTAATAAATAATTAATACTGTCGGTGTTGTGTTTGTGTAAATAAGACGACGCTACACTGGTAGTTACTGTGTTTTAGAAAAAACACTTAGAGCAAACTTTTTTGTCAAAATTCTGTGTATAACACAGTATCTACGAGATACTGTGTTTTGTTGCAGACATGCTCACTCAACGTACCTACATAACCTTAATTTCTGAGTGTTTGTTATTGGTGTGCAGGGCGGTAATTCATAAATTTTGGTTATTTTTATGGTTTTTGTATTTGTTTAAGTTGTCCAGCAGATATTTTTGATAAAAAAATTCGTGTAGCTATCGTAAAAAAAATAATAAAACTTTTCTTGTAGATACTGTGTAGAAAATTAATTTAATCCTCACTTCCGCACCACCCATTGGATTTCAAAACACAGTACCTACATTTTATCATGAAACTTTAGGGTTGCAAGATTTTTGGTCAGACAGTAAAAATTATACCTTAATACAGACTGCAAATATACGGGATTTAACTTTGGGAATGCATGCAGAGTGTGGGGCCATCGATCTAAAGTGTTTCCTTGTTTCCCACAATTTTACTCATTATCACATACTGTGTTATTCGATGGAGCAGCCGAGCTGTGCATGCATATCCAGGAGTAAATCAGTCGAAGAAACCCTTGGTTTACAAAGTGCCGCAATGGCTGCCATAATGTTTCAGAAATAGTATCGCTCAGTGAATTATTTCTGTCAGAGTATAAGTAATGTCATTTAGATAAGTTTAGTATTAAAGATGCATTGTTAGAAATGGTGGTTGCTTAATTAAATACGAAGTAAATTATTAAACCCCAACCTAAAACAATGGGTCGCTTCTGTGTTTCTGGTTATTTCCGTTAATATAATGGAAAAAATTACAAAATGTTGTATGTAAGAAATTTTCATATTATTTTGAACAATGCCATCTATGAAACAATATGGCCTCCATTGAGGTACTTTTTAAACGAAGAATTTCTTTGACTGCTTTGCCAGGGGCCACCTTTAGCTCATTCTGACCGCCCCTGTGAATGAGAAGGAATCTACAGGAAGGTGATCGACCTTGTTGAAAATGCAATGCAAGATAGTGTTCATAGAAAGTTAAGCAAATCTATGATTTACCTGTAAACCATTACGAAAATACAGTAAAGCGTTTTGCCAAAGTAAAATTAAAAAATGCCTTTAATTTACAATATATGAAGTGGAGATCTGTATTGCCTACACTCCATGTTTAAACGTCAAATTTAAATTTGAAAATTAGATTATAGAATTATAATTTATGCATAACCCTGTCTAATATAAGAATCAATTGTATCTAAAATAAAATAAGCTGAGCTAGTTAGAAAACGTAACATAATTGCGCAGTAAATAATTTTACTCACAATCGGTTAATAATAGGTACATTTCTAACCTTCAATAGAGTAGGAAAGCAAGTCATTGTTTACTTTACTTTCCAGCTAGCCGGGAAAAGTCAATTTCAATGTACTTGTCCTGTTATCTAGCAACAGCGTCGCAGATTCCTTTGTTAAAGTGAGTTATTAAACTGCGATAAAAATACGTATTATTTGAAACTTATCTAATTAAATAAATAACAATAAAAACCGATTGTGAGTACCACGGTAAAAAGTTTAATTCCTGTCTCAAGATAAAGTTAACCTCGATGCTTCGCGTCTCGGTTAACTACTTCATCTCTCGACAGTAATGAAATACACTTTCCACTTCGATATATAATATAGTATTATTTTTCACTGATTTATTATTTGTTGTTTATATCTGTGATAAGAGGTAAGCAGTGCATAACGCCCTAAAGTGTTATGAGCGGGTGTAATGATAACGCCCGCTTATTATGCCCTAAATCGTTATAGGCTATTCTGCAAGCTTTTCAAATTATTTGCATATTCAAAGTGGAAAATAAAACGTCGCATACTTTAACTGCTGTTCATACCCTTCGGGCAACTTATAAACCCTCGACCCAGAGGTCTGCAGGCTTGAAAACTTGTCACCTTCAAAAGGACATAAACATCTTCATAATGCCCATGGCACATAAATAACGATATTGCCACAAAAACATTTGCCATTATAAAAGAAATTTGGCAATAGAGCGGGGCTAATTATAAATACCCAAACATAAATTATTACGTAAATAAGTGTATTCTAAGTGGGGTTAAATAATAAAAGCTAATATCACTTTAATATATGTTACCGGTATATGCGCAGTAGACGCAGTGCTATGTGCGTAGCTTTTTTCAGGTTTTTTCGTTCGCTACTATTAATGCGTTATCCCATTGTATGCGGGGGTCTTTGTTCCAGACGTGTTCTGAAATCTGGGATTTGGTGGTTTAGCCCTTTCTAATATCCTTGCAGTGTTTCCATAATCTCAATCGCAGTAGTCGTTGTGGTTCTCCTATGTATTGTCTTCCACACTAACATGATATGCTATAGATACAATTCTTTGAACTCTGATCTTCGTTCTGCAACTTGATAATATGTGCCATCATGCCTTCCAAAATTGTTGTGAACTTAAAGGCAATTCTTAAGCTGAATCGGTTTTCGATTCTTCTTAGTTTGTCGGAAATTATTCAGATGTATGGTATTACGGTCGTGGTTGTCGGCTCTATTTTCTTATCCTGACCACCGATGTTGTATTTCTGTCCATATCCTCTAATGTTTAGTTTAGAGTTCTATTTGCGTAGTTATTAGCTTGCAGCGTTTTTGTTATTATCTCAATTTCCCATTTAAAGTTTCCTTCTTGCCAGAATATGATCTTAGCTCAACTGAATAGGTATCTAGTGACGGCACGTTTCACACTATTGTAGTGGTTGGAATTGTAGTGTAGGTATGTCCCCGTTCTCTTCTGGACTACTGCGTCTAGGAATGGGAGTTTGTACTCCAATTCTATTTCTATCCTGAACTTTATTGAACGGGCTTCATTATAGAGCTGTTCCAGGAAGACCTACAGTGTCTCTCTTCCATGGAGACATATTACGAATATATCATCTACGTATCCCATCTATATAGTAGGCGTTTCCTCATATTAAGATACAACTCATTTCATGTAGATATTGCTGACTACTTGTTACAAGGCAAAACGTCTTTTACGGAACGATACAACAAAAGCCACCCGAAAGAAGCTTAATTGTGATTTTACTGAAACTTTAATTATAAACCCCCAGGTGATACAATTACTTAGGACAGGGGTGGCGAACCAATGGCACGCTTGCCATTGATGGCACGCGGAAAAATAATTTGGGCACGGCCTTAATTAAGGAATTTAGATACCTCATCAAAACAATGTATTTTTTGTCTACATTTGAGGTCATAGTAACAAAGTTCATTGTAAACAAGGCTACCGGTGCCGGAACGGAAACAGACTGCGCGACAGAGATAGGTAGATTTCGCGCGAATTTCTGACCGAACGGATGGGAGTGAGCTAGAGCGGGCGACGCGGAGGGACGGCGAAAGGGGCGCTGTTACGCTAGTTTGTACTTCGCATACAGTATTTGAAATAACTAGTTGGATTTTACTTTAAGCATTTATTTTGTAAGTTCTCCCCTGGATCGTTAGACAGCCCTATTCACATTTATTTTTAAATATTGAATAAATTTTCCCCTGCGTAGCTAGGCAACCCTATTTTCATCTTGTGATAACACTTTTCAGCTAATTACAGCTATGTTGCTATCAATTTAGACCACTCTGCATTCCAATAGTTTTTCTGGTGGTCCTTTTCCAATTTTTTGGAGATTTTGATAACCTGAGTTGAATTGCGTGTGGTAGTATTTCTCGACCTTTTCCATCCCAACCTTTGCTTGAATAAGTTGGTTGCTCCTCGGCTTCGTGCTTCACCAGCTTAATTATAGCTTGGTTCATTTGTAAGGGAGAATTTAGAAGCAACGAAAGCCCACTGAACGTTAGAATAATTGTTTATGGTTGCAATCCTTACGTTCACTACGCTCTTGCGGAATTTTGGGGGCCACTTTCGTTGTTTGCACGGCACTCCAGGCTGTCCGCCACCTCCAGGTTAGTCTTCTTCAGCTCCTGCCTTTTAGCTCGGTTATGTATTTTTAGCCTATTTCTGCCTGGAATTATTTGATGGCACCTCATGGCCTCATTAACCATTTCTTTAAAAAAAAATGGCACGTAGATCAATAAAGGTTCGCCACCCCTGACTTAGGAGGTTACATTTTCCTCAAACGCAATGTCTGGTCCTGCACAAAATTACCCCGGCTAGAATTCACAGCCAAGACAAGGGCAGGTTCGGTGAAACGGTACGTTGTGTTTGGATAATTCGTCCAACTGTTATTGCCTTGGCGTCAGGAATTCTGAGACTCAAAACCATGATTCCTTCAGAATTTGAGACAAGGGAGAAATCACGTCTTCGAGGTGATGGGTGAGTCAGCTCTCGTCAATGGGAACTTACCATTGATTTCTTATAACGCCTGCGACTAGCTGCGTTACAATAAGGTAATAACAAAAGAACACAGTAGAACAAGTTCAGGAAATTTAACAATCTATTTATTGAACGATTTACTTGGTTATAATACACTTATACAACAATGTTAAACATGGGCTCTAGAAGATGTCTCGTAAATACAAGCAATTTAAAGGTAGGTTCAACAAGCCAATGCCAAAGTAGTTAATTAAAAATACAAGTGAGAAATGCCTGACTGAGACTAATAATTTTGGCGTCTGGCGAACACTTCGTAGTTAAATGCACTTTCCGTAACACACTATAATTCAAGCAAATACTGTTACATCTACCTTAGTTGCTTCCAATGCGTTCTTTGTTGATAAACAGAAAGATGAAACGGCCGGCTTCAGGTCAGCTGTCAGATGATTGAGCGCTTCGACGTAAACTATAATAGTGTCTCCAGCGTGACTGATGCGGAAAATCGAGACGAAATGGTTCAAATTCATTAATAATGAACCGGGAACTAAACAGCAATAATAATACATTTGCGAACTACACCCGCTATTTGATTATGCACAAGGTAATCGATGGATGATCTGGCTTACGCCGCAGCGGCGTTATTTAACATAACTTCAAAGGATAAACGATTTCACGATATTTAATTATTCCGCCCGCATCTGAACATACAACACGGCAAAACTGGTCAAATTCCCGAAACTCAATTTAACAAAAACCACGAGCTAAACTTTGAATGACCAAGCCACCTGCGCAATGGCTCGGGAATCGGGAGCCATAAGCTTGCTTGAATAGTAAATACCGACTGCGGATCGAAAGACAAAACTTGGGCGGGGCGTAACGACAAAGGTAGAATTCCCTTTAGTTTGCTTCGAAATATTATATACAACTCGATATTTTCGTAAATAAGTATGTTTTGCTATTAAGTATATTAACAACAAAGCACTGTGTTGAGCGCTTTTTAAATTCCTTGCGCCGTTTTTAGTAAGTTGCCAGAGTTATATAGGTATCTCGGGTAAATCTTAACAGGTCTGTTTTTCTAACCTTCGGTTCCGTCGCTAGAAGTTTTATACCGGGTGGCCATAAATATCTGATATCACATCACCTTTGGAATCAACACCGCTTTATTAAAGTGATGAATCCAACTAAACTAAATGGCATTCATAGGAAATATAATCAGATAGAATGGAAACTTCTCAATAAAAGTTGTCATCGTTTTGCGCCGTCTGCCGAGATGTGCGGCAACTAAATGGGAACGCGGGAAATTTAAACCCAGAAAATAAATTAGTATTTTATTTACGGTATTGCTAATATGATTGAAATTATTTATATACTTCTTGACGACTATTAAATAACTTATTACCAAGCATATAAACAATTTCAATCATATTAACATAGCCTAAATAATTAATAAATTAAAATAAAAAGCATTTTTAACAATAATTGTTACAATAAAATAAGAGTATAAGTTGCTGAAGGTTTTTATTAACTTTTATCTCTTTAGTTTTTTAGAAATAATTATCACAAATATAAAGCTCCAGAAAATATTTTGCACCGCTCGCTGCATTCCAATAATTCGGCACCTCACGTACACGTAAATGATGCATGTCGTCTAGTGGTCTATTTATTTCTTTCAACCACTCCTGCCGTTTCCTGCTATTTCTTGGTCCTTAATTTGCAATAAGTAATTCATTAAAGAGTATTGCTAAATATTGCAGTTTAATTTACCTTCAGGAACTTGAAACAGCGTATACCCTTTTATGCTGTTGTTCAGGCAACCTTTAACGTAGCAAATACAAACCATAATGCTATATATATACGTTTTGACAAAATTCGTCGGGAGAACTAGGGAATTCGAGATCACAATCATCTCTTCAGGGCATAATTTAGGCAAATAACCTGTAATCGTAAAAAAATACCTTTGATATTTCTTCAGATCTTCAAGTTTCAGGGTCAGTAGACGAAAAACATTTTAAATTGCGGTTAAAAACGATCATCTGCATAACTTACAACCTAGAGAAAGGATTGTGGCATCGCATTCGAAGGATATATTACTAATAAGAAAAATTATTTATGACCTTACTAGTAGCGCCTATGGTAAATTTGACACTGACAAACTCGTTTTTTAAACTTGTCAAATGGTGTTTCCCTACCTGTGTTAGCGTAGCTAACGTGATTTAGTGACCTTAATCGAATTTTCTTAAAAGCGTCATCTGCTGAGATGTGCGGCAACTAAACTAAATAAAACATTTAGTTGTATAGCAGTGCGCATAGCATGATGGCATTAATGTCACCACAACTAAAATTCCTATCTGTCAAAAATTATTTCAGATTGCAATAAGTAATGGAGTTAGAACAGGAGATTTTTATAATCGAGTCGTAGGCTAAACTGCAGAATCCGGGGCACATTCCCACATTCTCCTCTTATTGCATTTTATTACATTACATAGGTACCATAGCTAATTCCATGGCTACCGGGATCTCAGATATTTATGGTCACCCGGTACGATGCAGTTGGAACGGCTGTACTTCTGCCACTCGGAGATTACACCGAGACGCAAGTCGGTACTCCGTTGTTTTAGAGCTAAGTAGCGAGTTTTTTTAAAAAGATACACAACGCATCGGAGGGAAATATTCTACCTTGAAATACGAGGGGTGCATTATTTCTTCGTTGGAAACAAAGGAGCTTCCAGAACTCGGATGAGATAAGACGTGCGACCGCGCGTGTTCGAAAACACAATCTCTATTTCCCAATTACTAACCACTTCAGGTACCATTTAAAAACCTTATCCCCCCTTATTTGCTTTGTTATTCCGACAACTTGTCAGGACATTTTGAAGGTTTGCGTATATTTGAGTCATTTGTCGATTTTTCAAGATTACAACCCCGCTTGTATATAACTTTGTTTAATGTTTTTCCGTTGAATTTAAGTGTGTTTCAAATTTTTGTGCAGGCTTTGGCATTGTCGCGTCGCACAGTTGCCCTCTGGCCTTAGGCCGTCTGGTTGAACACCTATGTTTGTTATCGCGCAGCTGTTGCGAGCTTGGCTACTGGAGTGCTTTCTGCATTAAATTTAAAACGCGAGCCTATGAGAGCAAAAGAGAGGTTTGGTCTCCGTCTGTCTGCGTTGTGGCCGCCCCCCCCCCCCCTGTCGGCAGGATGGCGTAATTGAGTTGAGTTTAGTCAGTCAGTGTTGGGAGTTGGTTGCTGGCTGTTGCTGCGAGCGGGTTCCGGGAGAGTGGCTTCTAGCCGCCCCGCTCAGCTTCGGTCGCGTGAGTGGCTTGTCGAGAGTGCTTCCGAGCTGTTTGGTGTGCCGTTGTGTGTGTTTTTGGTGCTTCTCCGTTTGTCAACCAACGCCCTTGTAATCTCGTGTGCCGTGCGGGCATTTTACCACTTCGTGCAAAAGGTTACCCTTTTTGTCTCCACGTGAGCCTCGTTGCCATTTTGGGCCGTATCGTTTCCTGTGAAAGGTATCTCGGAGTATGCGTCATCAAGGAGTATAGCTGCGGCCTTGCGATATTCCGATGCTGTGAGGCGAGGTCCTGCCACCGAACCTAGAGCCAGGCGATACTGCAATAAATAAGGTAGCGTGTATTGTAGAAGTTAGCCGTTATATAGTTGCCACGTGCATGTAATATTTGCCCTTTTTATTTTGAGCCCTAACTAACGTTAATAACTGTAATCTGTGTTCCGCTATTATGTATCACGCACTAAATTAATGCTGTTGACCCATTCTGGGCCCGATTTAATAGTAATATTCGCCCTTTTTATTTTGTACGCTAACGAACCTTAGTAACTATATATGTTGATATATTCTTGGACCATGTATATACATATATGTGCTCTTTGCAATATTCTCTATTATGCTTCACCTTACTTTACCTTTCTGCTTTGCTCATCATTTTCACTATCCTATGCTTTTACTTAACTACGCCCCTTTTAAAATGCAGCCAATAAACATTTTGTGTCAAATAAATTTTTGTGGTCTGGCATTACATATGCACAAACCTTTCCTTTTAATTATATTCATTTATTCACAAGCCAATTCGAACCCTTTGAAATATGCTTTTTCTTTGCGTGCCTTTCTCGACTAGTTTACTGTTTCTCGCATCTCATTATCAATGCATTTAATATTATACTTTAGTTGAACATTGCAATTATATAAAATATCCCAACTCTGTGCATATTAAATCGGTTAATTATCTTGCACTGGAAACAGAGCCAAGTTGTAGGCTTAATACCATCTCAATATGTATTTGTTGACTAAATCGCATAAGTATTTAGAGCCGTTTTTCAGCAACTGAAAATGATGTAGGATTAGACACCTCCCTGACGTATAGGTTAGTTCGAATATCTTATTAATATAGAGGAACTCTACCCTGGCGTCTGCATCCCTCCCAATTATTTAAAGTAATATCGATGCGTTTAGACTGACTTCAGTATAGCCGAGCTATCGAGATCTGGTGAACCCCACTCGAACGTTGAGTTAGTCATGGGGCAGCCGGAGGCTCTTTATATCATTGACCTCTCAACGCCATTGCCTGTTCTAACGCCAGTTTAGACCTAACAACTGTATCAGAAGATGGTACATGATGGTTTTATATAAGACTGCCTATATTGTTAGTACCGTGTAATGCATCAAAAGTCTTTAATTTTGTGTTGTTAACAATCATAATGCTCTGCGTGCTTCCTTCACTACAATTAGTAACATTAATAAGCTTATGATTTGCAGTAGGTACATTAAATGTAGCAGCTTATATTTATTAAGCTACTCTCGTTAAAATATCAAGTGACTCAAGCTAGTTTCCCTTGTTATCATGTAAAAATAGATCCAGGTCCAGGTTTTTGTAGTTTCTCATAAGTAAAAGAAAGACACTTATAACAATAACTGAAGGATATGTGTCATGTTAGTTATGTACATACAGAGCCGGATTAAGGGGGGGGCTAAGGGGGCTGCAGCCCCGGGCCACCGAATTTCGGGGGCCTCAAAAAGATTCGAAGGTTATAATCTAGTGCGGTTTCTAATCATTTAGATCCCTTTGTACCAGTTGCATAAATGGGAATGGGGCCTCTAAAAAAATTTAGCCCTGGGCCTCACATATCTTTGATCCGGCTCTGTGTACATACAATACAACAGTTCAAAATTACCTATATATTTAATTTTTTTAAGCAAAATCCAATCCACAAAATTTTCGGATTGATAACATTTTCTGTTTTTG
This sequence comes from Agriotes lineatus, assembly GCA_940337035.1. Classification (NCBI taxonomy): domain Eukaryota; kingdom Metazoa; phylum Arthropoda; class Insecta; order Coleoptera; family Elateridae; genus Agriotes; species Agriotes lineatus. The sequence continues at coordinate 10,837 of CALNHX010003279.1, read as the reverse complement.
TAAATAATCACATCAAAAAATTTGTATGTATAAATATAAGATAGAAAACTTAACAATAACGTAAAAAACAATTTAAAAATAAATAAAAATCCCAAAAAAGGCTTATATCAGTTTTTTTGGATGCGACGATATTTCGCCTTCTACTTTCAATGTTTCCATTTCTCTCAACTTTGCTTGTATTTGCTGCTCTATAATTATTTTGTACTTGGAACCTTCGCCTAATTCTTCCATCTCCTCCAAAAACTCCTCTCGCTCTTTTATTTCTTCAAGGACTGGAAATGTTTTTAAATATTATAGTTTTAAATTGCGTTGCTCTATAATAGAAATACATACGCTGATCAAACCGATTGTACTCTTCAAGCTCAGCCACATTTACTTGTTTTGGTTTGAACTTTGGCTTCCGAGGCGTAGGTGCAACGTCCTTTCCGAAAGCCATGTGGTCCTGAAGGTGCTTCTTTGCTTTTTCTCGATCAACTTTGGGGTGCTGAGGTACAAACTGTTCTCGTATGTAAGCACCAGAGTTCACAATAGTGTTCTGACTACGTTTCTTCGACGACCCAGGCCTGACTAATAGCTTTGGTGGCTTATTAGAGGATATGTTTGAAGCACTTTTACTCTGCAGCGATGGCAGAGGCTCACCAGAGCGTAGGGAGTAGTTGACTTTTTGCCGTTGCATCGTTGTTAATTTGCTCTCGTCCAGCAATACTGCAATTATTAATTTGTAGCTTTTGATAGAGAGCACTAATGTCACACCCACCTTTCAAAAAATCTCGGGTCTCAGGGCTGTATCTCGCCTTTGCAGGTTGGAATATTCCACCTGGGGGAACTCTCGTGCTTGGCCATTCCATTTTCAACCACTTTTAGGAGTCTACTGGCCTTAATATGAGTTTGATGGTAGGCACAGGTTTCTTAAATTTCAAATTTGATGACAGTAACTAACGTAACTATGTGGTCGTCATGGCTACTATTTCTGTTAGTCATAGAAGCCCCGCAATAACTGTACAAAACTTTCAGTGCAAGTTACGATAACAACTGGATATGTAAATCATGAGTTGTTGCTAAATTTAGAAGGGGTGTACGTGTGCAACCACTATTTCATCAACTCAATTGCTACGAAAATTATTATACATAGCAGCTGTGGAACTTCCTTCAGAATCAATGTTTTGAAAATATTGGTTTAACTTGCAAATCTGGTTGTTATTGTTTAGAACAACCATTAATTTTAGATAAGCTTAACTCCAGAAATGTGCAATTAAAAATAAACTGCTATAAAAAAATGTCAGTTGCAACTTTGTTGTTATGTAGGGTGCGGCAACGATGGAGGAATGGAAGATATTTCTAAAACTTTGAGAGTTACGTAAATATCGTTTATAAAAGTTGTAGGTACGTAGGTGATGCACATTACTAAAATAGTTTTGATTTTACAGGGTGCCTTAAAAGAATGTGGCGAATTAAACTTACTTTTTTTATTGGAATGCCCTATGCTTAGGTACAGTTGCGGCCAATAAAAAATGGGACAACTCTTATAACAGATTTTAATTCTAGCTGCTTGAATTTGTTTTATTAATCCTTTATCTAATAGACTTGTCTGTCCGGGACGCTGTTTTGTCTGTCCGCGACGCTGTTTCAGCAGCCAAACCGTAAGAGATAGAGAAAAAAGTTATGAAAGTTATATGTTTGGAATGGTCATGTCAGGTCAGGAAGCAAATTTCAGTCACGTGACACTTCCGGTTTTCGAGAAATCACGTGATTTCCGTCCGTCCGCGACGCTGGTCCGTCCGAGATGCTGTTCTATTTGAAAAACGATCTTTTTTGTTTTATTAAATGAGACATTTGTCTCACTGGTTGCTAGTATCTCATATTGCAATATTGAATATTTGACATCTGCCAAACAATTCAAAATTAGAAATAATACGACAAAGTAATTATGCCGCATATAAATGCAGTGACGAAAGGTGGAATAATCGCGAAAATAAACGTAACTGTCCCATTTTGTTGGCCGCAACAGTACCTACCTAGCTTAAAAGTTTTGAATTGAAATACTAATTATTTTGATATAAGTTATATATGGTCTAACGTCAACTGTTTTGGAGATATTAACGATTATATGCAAACAAATGCTGGACTTTAGATGGCTGCTGTAAATTACGGAAAACAATTGAACAAAGGAAAAACGTAACCAAAAAATTATCGTTTTCGTGAGTTACCTTTGGAGTGTAAAATAGTGGCTGTGGGTATTAATGCTATACAGGGTGCTCAATATTTACAAACTTAATAATTTCGTTTTTTTTTAAATGAAATATCCTGTACGTTTTTATATTTTTTAAACGCTCTTTTAGTGAGCTTTCTTTTGATATGTTACTTAATACCCTTAAATTCAACTGTTTTTGAGATATGCATGTTTAAAAAACGATTTAAGCCCGTAAGATGCTTAATTTCAAGGAATAACAAACGCCATTATAATACAAATTTAAACACTTGTAATCCTTCGAGCATAACACCAAATCAGGTTTAGAAAATAAAAATCCAGCTACTGCTGACACCATAAATAACAAACACGAAAAAACGAAAAAAAACAGGAAACAATTAAACTTGAAAAGCTATCGGGCTAGGAAAGATCTCATTAGAAGTACAAAAATATAAAAATATACAGGGTATTCCATTTAAACAAATCTAAATAATTATATTTGCAAATTATGAGCTCTATAGCTTTAATACCCAGATAATACCAGGAGAAATATTAACATTTAACTTAATTACGTATAAGATTTTTGTGTATTCGCTTTTGTTTTTTTTTATCTGACTATTTGATCCTGGAATTTATTATTTATTCCTGGATTTCTCGTTTTTTCGTCTTTATTATTTATTATATCAACAATGACTAGATTTATATTTTCTAAACCTGTCTTGTTTCCTTTTTTTAAGCGCAAGTGTTGAAATATTATTTTAGAGGCGTTTATTTGTAATCCCTTAAAGTAATAAAGCATCTTAAGAGCTTAAATCGTTTTTTAAACATGCAAATTAATTGTTTTTATGCTAAAATACGCGTACTTAAAAAATAGTTGAGTTTAGTAGTATGAAGAAACATAAAAATAGCTCATTAAAAGGGATTTTCAAAAATGTATAAATGTATAGAGTATTTCATTTAAACAAACATAAATAATTATATTTGCAAATTATGAGCTCTATAGCTTTAATGCCCAGATAAAACCAGGAGAGATATTTGAACATTTAACGTAATTACGTATAAGATTTTTGTGTACTCGCTTTTGTTTTTTTTATCTGACTATTTGATCCTGGAATTAGATTTATTCCTGCATTTCTCGTTTTTTTCGCCTTTATTATTTCTTGTATCAACAATGACTAGATTATATTTTCTAAACCTGGTTTTGTTTTTTTTTTTTTTTTTTGAAAGCGCAAGTGTTGAAATATTATTTTAGCAGCGTTTATTTGTAATCCCTTAAAGTAATAAAGCATCTTTAGGGCTTAAATCGTTTTTTAAACGTGCAAATTGTTTTTATGCTAAAATAAGCGTATTGTTGAATTAATAGTATGAAGAAACATATCGAAACGCTCATTAAAACGACTTTTTAAAAATGTAAAAATATACAGGGCCCGCAATTTAAAAAAATCCAAAATTATTAAATTTGCAATGTTGGTCACCCTGTATAGCATTAATACCCACATGCAATATTTTACACTCTAAAGGTAATTGACAAGAAAAGTAAATTTTTGGTAACGATTTCCTTCATTCGATTGTTTCCTGTTTTCTGTTAGTTGCAGCAGCCGACCGAAGTTTAATATTTTCTTGTATAGAATCGTTAATATATCCAAAACAGTTGACGTTAGACCCATACAACTCCATACCTATCAAAATGATTAGTATTTCAATGTAATTTCAAAAGCAAGGGCATTTCTTTTAAAAAAGTAGGTTTGATTCGCCGCACTTTTTTGAAACACCCTATATAATAAAAACTATTTTAGTAATGTGCACCACCACCTAAATCATTTTGTTAAATGTTGAGCTAAGAAAATGAATTACTTTTAAATAAGTGGCTCAAAATATCCAAATTATATAAATACTATAACGCAACTTCGGTTTACTCTCAACTAATTCATAAATTATACAAATAGTTCTGCTGATTGTTTTGCTAGGTATTAAGTTATTAGGCACATACATTTCACTAGACTTTTATTTTTGGAATTTTGGATGTAAATATAAACAGATAAAATCACACATTGAATACGTCATAATTATTGATACTTTTTAACTTTCCAATCAATTAAATTAAAGCAAATTAACCACCCCAGTGGTTGTAACAGCAGAAATCAATTTCTGTCCTGTGGCATACTCTACAGTGCCATCAAAATTCAACCTTTGTTATTACTTTGCGTTTCCATACATTAATTATTGATTTTCAGAACCCCCATCCAAACCAATAACAGAGACAGCACTATTGGGTGCCTCAGCATTGAAGAAAGAGGGTAGAGTGACAGGCCACCCTCACCTTGGTTTTGCTGCATTAGTATGTCCTGTTTGTTTTTCACAAATAGATGAGGGCATAAGGATGATAGGTCACCCTTTTTTGTGAAATAGCACCCAGTGTTTAGTTATTTACCACCATGCAGGTTAGGGATGGTAGCCGGTCGCACAGGATGTGTCTATCTCTGCAACAATGGGCTTTTCTGTTTTCAGTCATAGTATTTGTAAGTACAGCCTTTATTATATTTAATTTATGCAATAATTAGCAGTGGATCGTGCTATTGCTACCCCCTTGGCACAAACTGCAAACGTATTATTCCAGGTTATCACCGCTGTGTTAACGACATGTGCTGCTCTGGGGAAGATGCATACGCAGGATGTCTGGGAGCTCATCAAGGCGGATTTGGCCGAAGAACAAGAGCGAACCTATTATGAGTACGACAAAAATGGACTCAATTCCAACGAAGCAAAACTGCAGCTGTCACAGCATTTTGTATTAAGTAAGTGAGTAACTGAGCTTTGCTACATTTTCTTATATGAAAAAGCTGCTATATTGAAACATCATGCCATATCTTCAATAAATAATTTGTCTAGATTGAAACAATTGAGCATAGTTAAACAACTGCATAACAGTAGTACTCCAGATTGAACAATTTTGTTCAATCTACAGAATAAATTTGTAAGTAACGTAGAGTAGGTACCAATTATCCAACATTCTGTTTTATCCGACATATCACGAAAACCTAATTCATACCGCAAATGATAATTGTTATTACATAATGAACCTCTCCTCAGTCGCTAATTAATTAATTTTACTACTGCTGTAGGCATAAAAGTATAAAATTATAGTATGTTCAGTAAACATAAAAACACAAAGTGGCCTTCGATTTCTAAAGTTTCATGAGTGTACTAGTTACTAAGTTAGTTACTAAAACAAATATAGGTTAATGGTGTGACATTTATGTAGTAACTGTCATACATGTTGTAAATAATTACTTTTAAGAATATTATGCAAATACTGTGTTAGATACTAGACGTGGCGTTTATTAATAGGTGTTTTTATTACATTTAAAGTCCAGGGGACAATTTCCAGAAAAATATCTACCTACTTTGACACTGAAATATTAATTGTCTTGACTGTCATTTTTAAATTCAAACCTGCCTTTATGCAGGTGTGAAAACCTTTGCAAAACAAAATACAGAATCCCTAGTAAAAAGATTGTATGCATATGCCAACTTCAAAAAAATGAAAATGTTTTTGTGTTTATTGAATGCGCTATACATGCTGAGTTCAATATGCACTGTCTTTTTTGTGTATGAATTAGTCGGCCTATTTCCACAGTTTATATTATTTAATCGCGACGTTTCGGAAGCTAATTCTGCTTCCGTCATCAGGCGTAGTCTTGAGAAGGACTAGTTTCGCACTTGTGCAGAATTAGCTTCCAAAACGTCACGATTAAATAATATAAAAATACGGATCTCGCTTTCTGTATTCTGGCGTTTATGTCTTTAGCAGTGCCTCCATCTTCGGCTACAATGCATTCTAAATATGTAAAACTGTCTTTTTTCTATTCGTTCATTTCCAATTTGCAGCGGCCTTCTTTCCTTTGTGTTAATTCGTATTTCGATGGTCTTGTTTATGTTATTTTTAATCCTATAGTTTCTGATTCTCTCTTTAAGTCATTAATTTTATTTTGCATATGTTCATACGCATGTGCAAGGAGGCATACATCATCAGCATACTCCAGATATTCAAGGTGGTTGGTGAGGTCCCATCTTATTCCTCTTCTCCTTTCAGTAATGGTGTTTCTCATGATTTTATCTAGAGTTATAGGAAGGTCGCATATGATGGCACCTTTTCTTTTCAACACCTAATATCTTTTTTGGTTCAAAGGTTTTAACCCATTCAATCATGTCAAAATATTCGTTACTGATTAAATATTAATTATAAAACTTAAAGAAATATATAAAAATTATTTTCTTGATAACGCAGTTGCCTATGATGGCACACTCCAGTAAAATGCAAAAATCTGAAGGACGCATGCACGTAAAAGGAAAATTATTATTACAGTTTGCACATTTTTATTAAAAAATAAAAGCATATAAAACTGTTTAAAAAATTTAAATAATACCTTATATTCCAAGGAATATGTTTAAATTTTAAAAAAAGTTAATAAAAACATTATCAAGAAGGTTAAACTTGTACCTACAATCTAATGTACATGTCAAAAAACTTTAAAAAGCAAATAACCAATATAAACTAATAAACCTTTATTAAAAAGAACATAAAACAAAATAAAGAAGAACAAAAAAACAGGCTTATACGATGAACCAAAAAAATATTTTAATTGCACAACTCGCATACAAACTGCTTTACTTTTCTTTCGATTCCAGCACATTCCGCATGACACCAGATACGACACTTTTGACACTGGATCCACAGTTCTTTCCTTCGCGATTGTGAAAGTAGCCCACATCTGATTCATCATCTTCAAAATCATTCCATTGCTTATTTTCCTCGTCATTGCTGTTATTTTCTTCAGCCATGATATTTTTCTTTGCCTTTCTTGCCAATTTCTGTCTTTCCAAAATATCTTTTCTTCCTTTTTTTGTCTCAACTCAATCAGATCAGGGGTGGAATTCAATAACCCAGTCTTTCCTCGTTTTCTTTTTTCTGAACGTCAGGTTTAAAAAAAGCCACAGGAACAGGAACAGGAATTCCTTCTTTATTTTGAGACATATCTAAAAAAATCATAAAGAAAAGTAGATATTGTGCCATTATGAATATGGCTTCTATGATGGCATACCCATTTATAGGTATTCCATCATAGGAAACCACAAGGTATGCCATCATAGGAAAATGTCACACATGTGCTTCTACTTCTTCTAGCGCTATTTGGGGAGTTTTAAAATTTAGAATCTTACCAAAAATGGGCCCCAATAAATACAGAATACATGTTGTACGATACAAAAGGAGCAACAAATTAGTGTGTTACTTAATACAGCTGCAACGCAGGAATTCGAAGGGTTGGTACTCCGTAACTCAGGTAGAAATAGCCCGTTTCCCTGCAATATTCTACAAAACGTTGGGACAGCATATGCGGTCCGCCTGCCCATCGAATTCAAACATCGGTAACGTTTTTTTTTTATTTGAAAATTTATTTAATTGATTAGAAACGTGAAGATATCTTTACTCCTAACTTAATTTGATTTTTAAAATTATTTAGTGTCACAATATCGAATAGGGAAGTTCTGGGTAAAGCCTTTTACAGATTTTTTCTCTGTGGTATCTAGTCCTCTTCGGATTTCTTCATTTCTGAGCTGGTCTCCTCTTATCGATACCCCTTTTATTTTGGTTTCTTGGACACTTCCCGTTCACTCGATCTGCATTTATTTACGGTAAAAAACTACTTCGGTTCAGCACTTCCTCTTTCATTTATTTTGCTATTTTATCCTCGATCTAACCCGAGTTATTTATTGTTGCACCTAGATATTTCTAGTTCTTTATTTCTTCAATTTTTAAGCTATTTACTGCAATATTCACTTGTCTAGGGGTTCTTGTATCAGCCATTATCTTGGTTTTATTAATATTATTTTTTATTCCCATATCAGATAATATTTTGTTCCAAGTTAATAGATTTCTTCTTGGGTTGAAGGTGACACATGTGCGCACACGTACGTGAAGTTGCCATAGCCAATATGGAGTTTACTAGCTAATAATTTTACTTTCACTTCTATATTAGCCCGGGTTCATTTTCCTCTTTTTCAATAGGTTCGACATTTTTTCCTGGGCAGTTTATCAAATGCTTTTCTATGTCAATAAATACGAGAAATAGGTCTTGATTATATTCCATCCTTTTTTCCCTTATTTACAGAAGGGTAATAATCCAATCTTGCGTGTTCTTATTTTCTCCGAATCTGCATTGTTCTTCTTTATGGGGTTCCATTTATTTATCTAGTTTTTGTTCTATGACTCTCTTGTAGACTTTACTGACTACACTTAATAATGAAATTCGTAAGTAATTTGTACGCAATCTCATGTCTCCTTTTTTATGTATTGAAAGTATGATTACTAGTTCCCAGTCTCTTGATTTTTTTTTAATTTTTCCAGAACATACTCAGTACACTTGTTAGTAGTTTTTGGCCCTCTTTCCCAGAATATTTAAACATGTCTAGATCAATTTCACCGACACCCGCCGCTTTTCCTATTTTCATTTTCTTGAGAGCTAATTCTTCTGCCTTCTCTATTATTTCTTTGTGTCTACTTCTATCCCTTTCTTTCCTTGTTTTCTTTCTCCTTCAGTTTCCAACCATTTGTTTGTCGTTAGCTCCTTAAATTATTCCCCCCATGACAAATCACAGGGAATGATAATTTTTCAAAAGCACTATTTTAAGTAAATTGATCTCTCTATTGTGTGATAAAATCACAAGAGCAAATATCAAGGGGTTTTATCTTTAAAAATAAAGAAAAAAATGTAGACGAATAATCTTGCTTAAGGAAAAAAAACATATACAGCAACATAAATAAACAAGATTCTTTAGATACCATAAATAGGAAAATGACAAGGGCAATTTTACAAGCAATAACACAGACAGCAAAACCTGATAAATGGAAAAATAAGAAATTAAGCGACAAAACCAACGATCTGATAAAAAGAACAAGTGATTTAGTAAACAGCGGCCTACGGAATACTATAGAATATGTGGAAATGCACAAATATGTACGAAAACATATTAAACAAGACATCACAAAATACAATAACAATTTTATAAAGAAAACTAAGAGTCAAAAAATTCTAAGAAGAAAAATTAATGGCAGAATTAATATCATCAATCAGTTGCAAAAAGAAGATTGCCAAAAAGCGAATAACAGAAAAGAAATAATAGACAGTTACTACAAAGGCCTATATAGTTGAAAAATAGACAAACTGCAAGCAATTAAGAGAAAAACATTAACAAATATAGGATCAGAAAAAATACCCGAGATAGAAATGCGGGAAATAGAAAAAGTTCTAAGAGAATTAAAGAACAACCATGCACCTGCTGAAGATGAAATAATTCCTAAATTAATAAAATGGGGAGACAAAACAGCGTTTGCATATGATGTTCTTTTAAGGTACTGTTGTGGTTGGTACACAGCGTCTTCGTGGCATTCTAAATATAAAATTAAAAGTTACAAGAAATTCCCTAAAAATGAGGTTAGGTTGTTACTTACCTCAGTAAAATACTTAATAAACCCCATGAATTCTAGCAGCAATTTTACTTGCACTTATCACGAACAGTACAGTAATATAAATAAATGTATTTCGTCAAACTTATTAATTAATATTTACTCACACGCCACATTTCAACAGACATGTCAATCTGGATATAAATCTGGCCATAGCTGCACATCTGCGCTACTTAAAATAACTGACGATATAATGACTGCTCTTGATCAAGGTAAATTAACGGTATTATTATTATTCGACTATTCGAAAGCATTTGACACTCTTAATCACGATCTTCTTTTTTCTATTTTATTATATAGTGGTTTAGACATTAGTTCTGTTGAATTATTTAAGTCGTACCTATTTAACAGAAGTCAAGCTGTAAAATATTTAGGAAATATATCAAGTTTTTTACCTGTGAGCACGGGTGTTCCACAGGGGTCTATTTTAGGTCCCATACTTTTTTTATTTATATATCAAATTTCACAGATTGTTTTTTAGCTTGCTCACAACATTATTACGCTGATGATACACAATTATATTTGTCTTTTTATCCGGGTGAATCTCATCAAGCAGTAACCGCTTTAAATTATGACTTACATAATCTTTATGAATTATCTGTTAACCACTGTTTTCAATTAAATGAGTCTAAGACTAATGGAATAATTTTTGGAAACAAAGCACACGCTCAGCTGTTTAAACAAGAACATTCTTCTGCAATTTCTATCAATGGCCATAACGTACATTTCACATCTAAGGTTAAAAATTTGGGTGTATGGCTTGATGAGGACTTGAGATTTACTCATCACATTAGTATCTGTTTACAAAAAAGTTATGCAGCTCTAAAACTTTTATTTCGATCTCGTCATATTTTAGATAGATCTGTTAAAATCTTGCTGTGTGATACATTAGTTTTATCCTTATTAAACTATTGTGACATTTTGTATAATTCCTGCATAAATTCCTTTGATATCAATAGAATTCAAAAATTACAAAATTCGTGTCTTAGACTTATTTTTGGTATCCGTAAGTTTCAACGAATCAAGCATACATTTAAAGTCATTAGATGGTTAAACATGAAAAATCGTAGAGAGATACATTCGGTATTGTTTTATGTTAAGCTATTAAAGGAAAGATCTCCACC